>ONZH01028138.1:600000-853969 GCA_900303285.1 Rhinella marina | reverse complement strand
ATCTTTTATTATTACTGAACGGTAATATATGAAATTTACATTATATGAGGTAATGATTGATGATAAATTAGTCTAAAACATAAGTTATATTTATGGCAACCGGAATACCCCTTTAACAGTGTCATCCACAGCGGTCTGTCCCTTTAAAGCAGACCTACAGCAGTGAACTGGCTAGGTTGCTATGGAAACCTGGTGTGTGGATACTAACTGCCTGTGAGCTTCTATTGGCTCATAAGGGTCATGTGACCAAGCTTCTATTGGCTAATGCATTTTTTGGGAATATCTCAGAAACGGTACATCCTGGAGAGCTGAGACCCTTTCTAAAACCTTCCTGGACACCTGATGTACCTGTGTGCCAAATTTCGCGATTGTAGCTGCGACGGTGCAGATTCCTTTAGCGGACATACACACACACATACACACACACACTCAGCTTTATATATTAGATGTCATGTCACTGTATATACTGTTACTTTATACAATGTAATTTTATAATGCTGTTGAGGGGGCCCTAATAAAATCTTTTAGTCCTCCTCCTGAGTGGGCCCCATAGCAGCCGCTTCCCCTGCTTCCTCTATAGCTACGCCCTTGAACCTTATTTTGAAAAGTGCAGTTCAACAATTAGGATACCATGATACACAGATGTATGTTGGGCTAAGGCTACTTTCACACTTGCAACAGCAGTGTCCTGCAGGCAGGGGCAGACTGGGAACTTAAAGTGGTCCTGAAAAAAATACTAAAAGTGGCCCCGCTTTGTTGTCGGGTCCAAACTGAAGGCAGGGCCAGCAATACCATATTGTGGTACATTATACCATCCCAACATAGCCAAATACCACAGTACATCACAAAATACTGCCAGCAGCACAAAATACATCCCCGGCCGGCCATGAGGAGGGTCCATGCGGCCCCCTGGGTATCGGCCCACCAGAAAATTTCTCTGTAAGGTCTATGGCCAATCTGTCTATGCCTGCAGCCTGCTGGATTTGTGCTAATGCAGCCGCAGTACGGCAAACATGCCGAGAGGTGGCTGGACAAGAACTACAGCACACTGCCTTTTTGGTCCGGTCGCCTCTTGGCTTGTTTGCTGTGCTGTGGCCGGACTTCTGAAACATCAGAGGCCCGAATGTTTCAAAGGGTTTATACAAGTTGTCAAACAGCACCATGTGCCGGGCCCCTTACAGGTAATATACTTACCTCGCTCCCAGTCCCCGCACCGCCGCTGCTGCTTCTCCCTGCACACGTATGAAAACTTCCGGTGTCGGGAAGGGGGGGGCAATGGCAGGTGGGGTACAAGCCTCCTTAGCATTACGGGTGTTTTCATCCATGTACCGGGAGAAGCAGCAGCTGCGGTGCAGGGACCAGGAGCGATAAGTATATTTCCTGTGAGGGGTCCGGCACATGGGGGAGCTGTTTGAGAACTTGGATAACCCTTTTAACCTAGCAAACAGGGCCGGACTGGGACTAAAAAGCAGCCCTGGCACAAACCCTCTGCCAGCCCACATAAAAATTCACATTTTCACAACACTGGAGTATGTCAGTAAGGGTGGGTTCACACTAAAATCATATGCGTTTTCACCAAAACACATGTGTTTGGTTGATAGAAACATGTGTTTAGCGTTGTTAATCATTATCATTAATATTACAACACTAAACATGTTTCTATCAATCGAACGCATGCATTTTGGTGAAAACGCATATACGTTTAGCGTTTTGTTTTTCCTGATGCGTTTCAAAATGCATCACCAAAATGCAATGTGTGAACCCACCCTTAGGGTAACCTGACTGAGCTGTTTATGTAGAGAACCAAGTTCTCTACATAAATACAGCACCAGAACCAAGTTCTCTACATAAATACAGCACCAGAACCAAGTTCTCTACATAAATACAGCACCAGAACCAAGTTCTCTACATAAATACAGCACCAGAACCAAGTTCTCTACGTAAATACATCACCAGAACCAAGTTCTCTACATAAATACAGCACCAGAACCAAGTTCTCTACATAAATACAGCACCAGAACCAAGTTCTCTACATAAATACATCACCAGAACCAAGTTCTCTACATAAATACAGCACCAGAACCAAGTTCTCTACATAAATACAGCACCAGAACCAAGTTCAATACATAAATACATCACCAGAACCAAGTTATCTACATAAATACAGCACCAGAACCAAGTTCTCTACATAAATATGGCACCAGAACAAAGTTCTCTACATAAATACAGCACCAGAACCAAGTTCTCTACATAAATACAGCACCAGAACCAAGTTCTCTACATAAATACAGCAGCAGAACCAAGTTCTCTACATAAATACAGCAGCAGAACCAAGTTCTCTACATAAATACTGCACCAGAACCAAGTTCTCTACATAAATACATCACCAGATTTTAAAAGTTCAGTACAGATACCATCTGAGTAGTCAGGTCAGCCCTCACCATATGTGCGGTGTGAAACTACAGCTCCCAGTATGGCCTGAAGAAGTGTAAAGGGATACTGAGAGTTGTTGCTGCACAAAACAGCATGCTACCACCCATCATTAGCTGTAGCTCATCCAGGTGACTACAACACTCATCATACACAGTCAGTAGCAGAATAATAATTTCCATTTAGTTACTTACAGATGACGTCTCCTCCTGAGTTCCTCTCCATCTGGCTCAGACCACCATGATGACTTCTCCCGTCCACAATTCAGCTCTGCAGATTTTGCCGAGAAGACCTCTTTAGCTTTATTCTTTACCAACACATTGGCATCCTGCAGACTGACACAGACTTATCTCAGTGCCACATGCCGTGCCCTGAATATAACAGCAGCATTAGTGCTACACACAGGGCCCCCAATAGTAGTGCCACATACTCTGAGCCCTACGTATATAATTCCACATACACTGTGCCCTCTGTATACAGTGCCATATGCCCTCTGTATATAGTGCCACATGCCCTGTGACCTCTGTTTATAGTGCCACATTCTTGGTGCCCCTTATAAAAAAGTGCCTCTTATATGTCTCTTCTGAGTACTCCCTGAATACAGCGTACACATCTAGCTTTTACTGAGTATTATAATACTCAGCAAAAGCTAGAATGTAGTGGGTGAGACGTCACTGGCTACAAGTTGCTGAGGGTCACATGACAAGCTAGATGCAGTGGGTATATATACTATATACAGCAGTTTATATACTATATATCTGTACACACTGCATCTATTATACCTCATATATTAGTACACTGCTGGATATACTATATATCTGTACACACTGCATCTATTATACCTCCTACCTCACATATCAGTACACTGCTGTATATACTATATATCTGTACACAATGCATCTATTATACCTCACATATCAGTACACTGCTGTATATACTATATATCTGTACACACTGCATCTATTATACCTCCTACTTCACATATCAGTACACTGCTGTATATACTATATATCTGTACACATTACATCTATTATACCTCGAACCTCACATATCAGTACACTGCTGTATATACTATATATCTGTACACATTACATCTATTATACCTTATACCTCACATATCCGTACACTGCTGTATATACTATATATCTGTACACACTGCATCTATTATACCTCATACCTCACATATCAGTACACTGCTGTATATACTATATATCTGTACACATTACATCTATTATACCTCGTACCTCACATATCAGTACACTGCTGTATATACTATATATCTGTACACACTGCATCTATTATACCTCATACCTCACATATCAGTACACTGCTGTATATACTATATATCTGTACACATTACATCTATTATACCTCATACCTCACATATCATTACACTGCTGTATATACTATATATCTGTACACACTACATCTATTATACGTCATACCTCACATATCAGTACACTGCTGTATATACTATATATCTGTACACACTACATCTATTATACCTCATACCTCACATATCATTACACTGCTGTATATACTATATACATTTACCCATTGCATTATTATACCTTGTACCTGACGTATCAGTACACTGCTGTATACTATGTGTCAGGTGTGAGGTATAAAAGATGCAGTATATACAGATATATGTGGACAGTCATATATTATGGTTACTGTGAGGTACGTGAGGTATTGGGGGTTGTAGTTAAGGTTCTGGTCAGTTTTAGGGATAGGATTAGTATTAGTATATTAGGGCCAGTATTAGAGTTAGAGGTCAGTATTAGGAGTCAGTATTAGGGTTAGGGGCCAGTATTGGGGTTTAGGGTCAGTACTGGGGTTAGGGGCCAGTATTGGAGTCAGTATTGGGGTTAGGGGCCAGTATTGGGGTTAGGGGCCAGTATTAGCATAAAGCTACATTCAGACGACCGAAAGTGTTTTGCAATCCCCAAATTGTGGATCCGCAAAACACATTTTGCAGAACGCACAGTGCCAGCCCTATATAGAAGTGCCTATTTTTGCAGACAAGAATAGGACACATGCTCTACATTTTTTTTCGTGGGGCCACGAAACGAAACTACAGATGTGAGCAGTACATTGTGTGATATCAGAATCTTTTGCGGCCCCACTGAAATGAATGGGTCCACACCCATTCCGCAAAATTGTGGAATGGATGCAGACCCAGAAATATGGTCGTCTGAATGTACCCTCAGGGCCAGTATTAGGATTAGGGTCGGTATCAGTTAGGGGCCAGTATTGGGGTCAGAGGCAGTATTAGGGTACATTCACATGATCATATTTCCATTCACTTCAGTGGGCCCGCAAATCCGTAGTCCACGGCCCTGCAAAAAAGATAGAGTATGTCCTATCCTTGACCGCAATCTCAGATAAGAACAGGCATTTCTATTATAGGTCTGGGCATGTGTGTTCCACAAAATGTGTCCGCACACGGCCAGTATCCGTGTTTTGGGGATCCGCAATTGTGGACCGCAAAACAAATATGGTCATGTGAATGTAGCTTTAGGGTTAGTGGTCAGTAGTAGGGTTAGGGGTCAGTATGGCGTACTATTAGAGTTAGAGAAAGTATTAGGAGTCAGTACAGTATATTAGGGTTAGCGGTCAATATTACGGTTAGGGACAGTATTAGAGGTCAGTATTAGGGTTAGGGGTCAGTACTAGGGTTAGGGACATGAACAGTATTAGGGGGGTGAGACAGGGCCAGTATTAGAGGTCAATACTAGGGGTCAGGGGCCAGTATCAGGGTTAGGGGTCCAAGGTTAGTGGTCAGTACCAGTATTCGGGGTCAGTAGCCAGTATTAGGGTAAGACAGGGCCAGTATTGGGGGTCAGTAGCCAGTATTAGGGTTAGGGTAAGGCAGAGCCAGTATTGGGGGTCAGGGGCCAGTATTAGGGTTAGGGTAAGGTAGGGCCAGTATTGAGGGTCTGTAATAGGGAGGCAGGGCCAGTATTAGGGGTCAGGGGCCAGTATAGAGGGTCTGTTATAGGGAGGCAGGGCCAGTATTGGGGGTCAGGTTCCAGTATTGAGGGTCTGTAATAGGGAGGCAGGGCCAGTATTAGGGTTAGTGCTGCATAGGAAGAGGGCAGTTTATGCTTACCTGTCCAGGCGCGGTCCTACGATGCAGACGCGGCCTCTTCTGGCGGGTCTGCTCCTGAGGAACGTCGCAGGCGGCGCGATGACATCACATGAGTGCGCCGGCCAACGGGAATAGAGGAGCAGGGAACCTGAGGTTCCCTTGTTCCTCCGGCGCTCGCTACTGCAGGCACAATTGTATCTGCATCTAGTGGATGCAGATACAATTGAGTTCAGTAGCCACCTCACAGCGGCCCACTTATTTAAATTATGGAGCGGCCCACCGGGCAAATGCCCGATCGGCCAGATGGCCAGTCCGGGACTGCTAGCAATGTCCCTGGCAATGATGACTTCATCAGAAGCAACAGGTTAAACAGTACAGTTTATTTTCTGGTAAGCAGCATAACCAAACAGCATCCAAGTTGTAACTTCACTTGGTAGGGTGAAGCTGCGGCACCAATGTAACATAAACAACAACAAAAACTCCTGCCCATCTGGGCACTACCTAGACAGGTTGTCTCTATCTCACCACTACAGCGTAGTACACACAGGGAGAGTCAGGCTCAGACAGCTAGCAGGTCAGCTATCTAACCAGGCTTTCTGACACTTTGACCATCTGAGGCCTGATTTTATTCCCCAGTAACGATCACAGCAGACACAGCTGAGATCACCTCAGGTTAGGGGAATATGTGCTGGAATAAGGGTGTGGACTGGTAGATCCCACTTCCACCTATCCACCAGTCCAAAGAAAAGAATCCAGCCCAGAATTTAACCAAACCTGTCTCAGCAAACTACACTTTGCTGAAAACACTGCAGCATTTTGAACTTCATTTGCCTCACCCAGCTAGGGATTCTGGGTGATATATACACACCTTCCAACACTTTACCATACACCTTACACCCCCCCCCCCTTCCTTCTCCAGAACAGAGGTCTGGCCCCTTTAGCCATCATACAGTGTACTCAGGGGCTGGCTGGCAAATTTTGGCCTGGGGGGCAAGCACACAGCACTGGCCCATGTGTAGCGGGGCCACCCTTAACCTGTTTAACTCCGCCTACCATAAAGGCGGTATAGGTAAAAGGGCTTAAAATTATTAAAAAGCAGCAGCTGGTTGTGTTTTCATGTTGGATCCCAGATACAGAACATGGCTGAGTCCGTAGCAACAGCTTGATCATTAGAGGGACCAGATTTACCAACTACTGAGCTGAAGAGACTCCATTAACTATAATGAGGTCTGCTCAGGATGCTGCTCCTTTACCGGACAAAAAGGTCTTGCATGCAGAACTTTTCTGTCTGGTCTTTTTAATAGAATCTGTGACCCAAACGCAAATGTGAATTGATAGTATTAGACGTATAGCATCAGATGTATGTTTAATACACAAATACAAAGCAAGAACCAAGATCACGACATACACACAGCACCAAACCAAACCTAGAAGTCAAACACAGCACCAGAACCAAGATCACTACATACATTCAGCACCAGAACCAAGTTCACTGCATGAATACAACACCAGAACCAGGCTTATATGTCAAATACAGCAACAAAATCAACAAGAAATATAGCACCATAACAAAACCCATAAGTCAAATACAGAACCAGAACCAAGTTCTCTACATAAATACAGCACCAGAACCAAGTTCTTTACATAAATACAGCACCAGAACCAAGTTCTATACATAAATACAGCACCAGAACCAAACCTATAAGTCAAACACAGCACCAGAACCAAGTTCTCTACATAAATACAGCACCAGAACCAAACCTATAAGTCAAACACAGCACCAGAACCAAGTTCAATGCATCAATACAGCACCAGGACCAGGCCCATATGTCAAATACAGCAACAAAATCAACAAGAAATATAGCACCATAACAAAACCCATAAGTCAAATACAGCACCAGAACCAAGTTCTCTACATAAATACTGCACCAGAACCAAGTTCTCTACATAAATGCAGCACCAGAACCAAGTTCAATACATAAATACATCACCAGAACCAAGTTATCTACATAAATACAGCACCAGAACCAAGTTCTCTACATAAATATGGCACCAGAACAAAGTTCTCTACATAAATACAGCACCAGAACCAAGTTCTCTACATAAATACAGCACCAGAACCAAGTTCTCTACATAAATACAGCAGCAGAACCAAGTTCTCTACATAAATACAGCACCAGAACCAAGTTCAATACATAAATACATCACCAGATTTTAAAAGTTCAGTACAGATACCATCTGAGTAGTCAGGTCAGCCCTCACCATATGACCTTGTACAGTGTGAAACTACAGCTCCTAGTATGGCCTGGACAAGTGTAAAGGGATGCTGGGAGTTTTTGTTGTGCAAAACAACATGCTACCACCCATCATCAGCTGTAGATCATCCAGGTGATTACAACACTCATAATGCACAGTCAGTAGCAGAATAATCATTTCCATTTAGTGACTTACAGATGACGTCTCCTCCTGAGTTCTTCTCCATCTGGTTCAGACCACCATGATGACTCCTCCCATCCACAATTCAGCTCTGCAGATTTTGCCGAGAAGATGTCTTCAGCTTCTCTCTTTACCAACACATTGGTATCCTGCAGACTGACACAGACTCATCTCAGTGCCACATGCTGTGCTCTGAATATAACAGCAGCATTAGTGCTACACACAGGGCCCCCAATAGTAGTGCCACATACTATGTGCCCTCTGTATATAGTGCCACATACTCTGTGCCCTCTGTATATAGTGCCACATACTCTGTGCCCTATGTATAAAGTGCCACATACACTGTGCCCTCTGTATACTGTGCCATATGCCCTCTGTGTATAGTGCCACATGCTCTGCGCCCTCTGTATATAGTGCCACATACTCTGTGCCCTCTGTATATAGTGCCACATACTCTGTGCCCTCTGTATATAGTGCCACATACTCTGTGCCCTATGTATAAAGTGCCACATACACTGTGCCCTCTGTATACTGTGCCATATGCCCTCTGTATATAGTGCCACATACACTATGCCCTCTGTATATAGTGCCACATACTCTGAGCCCTATGTATATAGTGCCATATGCCCTCTGTATATAGTGCCACATACACTATGCCCTCTGTATATAGTGCCACATACTCTGAGCCCTATGTATATAGTGCCACATACTCTGAGCCCTATGTATATAGTGCCACATACTCTGAGCCCTATGTATATAGTGCCACATACACTGTGCCCTCTGTATATAGTGCCACATACTCCGAGCCCTATGTATATAGTGCCATATACACTGTGCCCTCTGTATACAGTGCCATATGCCCTCTGTGTGTAGTGCCACATGCTCTGTGCCCTCTGTATATAGTTTCATATGCCCTGTGCCCTCTGTTTATAGTTCCACACACAGTGCCCCTAATGCTAGTGCCACATGCTTGGTGCCCCTTATAAAAAGTGCCTCTTATATGTGCCCCCTTTATGTATTGTGCCTCTTATATGTGCCCCCTTTATGTATTGTGCCTCTTATATGTACCCCCTTTATGTATTGTGCCTCTTATATCTGCCCATTTGTGTATAGTGCCCCTTGAGTGTGCCCCCTTTATGTATAGTTCCTCTTCAGTGTGCCCCCTTTATGTATAGTGCCTCTTCTAAGTGCCCCCAGAATATAGCGAACACATCTAGCTTTTACCGAGTATTATAATACTCGGTAAAAGCTAGAATACAGTGGGTGAGACATAACTGGCTGATGGTCACATGACAAGCTAGATGCAGTGGGTATATATAGTATATACAGCAGTGTATATACTATATATCTGTACACACTGCATCTATTATACCTCATACCTCACATATCAGTACACTGCTGTATATACGATATATCTGTACACATTGCATTTATTATACCTCATACCTCACATATCAGTACACTGCTGTATATACTATATATCTATACACATTGCATCTATTATACCTCATACCTCACATATCAGTACACTGCTGTATATACTATATATCTGTACACACTACATCTAATATACCTTGTACCTCACATATCAGTACACTGCTGTATATACTAGATATCTGTACACACTGCATCTATTATACCTCATACCTCACATATCAGTACACTGCTGTATATACTATATATCTGTACACACTGCATCTATTATATCTTGTACCTCACATATCAGTACACTGCTGTATATACTATATATCTGTACACACTACATCTATTATACCTCATACCTCACATATTAGTACACTGCTGTATATACTATATCTATACACATTGCATCTATTATACCTCATACCTCACATATCAGTACACTGCTGTATATACTATATATCTGTACACACTACATCTAATATACCTTGTACCTCACATATCAGTACACTGCTGTATATACTATATATCTGTACACACTGCATCTATTATATCTTGTACCTCACATATCAGTACACTGCTGTATATACTATATATCTGTACACACTACATCTATTATACCTCATACCTCACATATTAGTACACTGCTGTATATACTATATATCTATACACATTGCATCTATTATACCTCATACCTCACATATCAGTACACTGCTGTATATACTATATATCTGTACACACTGCATCTGTTATACCTCGTACCTCACATATCAGTACACTGCTGTATATACTATATATCTGTACACACTGCATCTATTATACTTTTATAATACATGCAGTATATAAAGATATATAGTATATACAGCAGTGTACTGATATGTGAGATACAACATATATTAAATGTAGTGTGTACAGATATATATAGTATATACAGCAGTGTACTGATATGTGAGGTACGAGGTATAATACATGTGGTGTGTATAGATATATATATAGTATATACAGAAGTGTACTGACATGGGAGGTGGATGTATAATAGATGCAGTGTGTACAGATATATAGTATATACAGCAGTGTACTGATAAGTGAGGTACGAGGTATAATAAATGCAGTGGGTAAATGTATATACAGCAGTGTACTGACATGGGAGGTATGAGGTATAACACATGCAGTGTGTACAGATATATAGTATATACAGCAGTGTACTGATATGTGAGGTATGAGGTGTAACACATGCAGTGTGTACAGATATATAGTATATACAGCAGTGTACTGATATGTGAGGTACGAGGTATAATAGATGCAGTGTGTACAGATATATAGTATACCTTGTACCTCACATATCAGTACACTGCTGTATATACTATATATATCTATACACACTGCATCTATTATACCTCATACCTCACATATCAGTACACTGCTGTGTATACTATATATCTGTACACATTGCATCTATTATACCTCGTACCTCACATATCAGTACACTGCTGTATATACTATATATATCTGTACACACTGCATCTATTATACCTCGTACCTCACATATCAGTACACTGCTGTATATACTATATATCTGTACACACTGCATCTATTATACCTCATACCTCACATATTAGTACACTGCTGTATATACTATATATCTGTACACACTGCATCTATTATACCTCATACCTCACATATCAGTACACTGCTGTGTATACTATATACGTTTACCCACTGCATTTATTATACCTTGTACCTGACGTATCAGTACAAGGTGTGAGGTATAAAAGATGCAGTGTATACAGATATATGTGGACAGTCATATATTATGGTCACTGTGTGAGATACGTGAGGTATTGGGGGTTGTAGTTAAGGTTCCGGTCAGTTTTAGGGATAGGATTAGCAATAGTGTTAGTATATTAGGGCCAGTATTAGAGTTAGAGGTCAGTATTGGGGTTAGGGGCCAGTATTAGGTTAGGGGCCAGGATTGGGGTTAGGGGCCAGTATTGGGGTTAGGCATAGTATTAGCATAATGCTACATTCAGATGACTGAAAGTGTTAAGCAGTCCACAAATTGGAACGCACAGTGCCAGCCCTATATAGAAGTACCTATTTTTGCGGACAAGAATACGACATATGCTCTATATTTTTTGTGGGGCCACGGAACGGAACTACGGATGTGGACAGTGCATGGTGTGTGTGTCCGCATCTTTTGCTGCCCCATTGAAATGAATGGGTCTGCACCCAGTCCGCAAAATTGTGGAACGGATGCAGTCCCAGAAATATGGTCGTCTGAATGCACCCTTAGGGCCAGTATTGGGGTTAGAGGCAACATTAGGGTACATTCATATGATGATATTTCCATTCACTTCAATGGGGCCGCAAATCCGTAGTTCCGTTCCATGGCCCTGCAAAGAAGATAGAGTATGTCCTATTCTTGACCGCAATCGCAGACGAGAACAGGCATTTCTATCATAGGGCTGGGCATGTGTGTTGCACAAAATGTGGAATGCACATGGCCAGTATCCGTGTTTTGTGGATCCGCAATTGTGGACCGCAAAACAAATATGGTCATGTGAATGTAGCCTTAGGGTTAGGGGTCAGTATGGTGTAGTATTAGAGTTAGAGAAAGTATTATGGGTCAGTACAGTATATCAGGGTTAGCGGTCAATATTAGGGTTAGGGTCAGTACTAGGGTTAGGGATGGGACAGGGCCAGTATAAGGGAGGTGAGACAGGGCCAGTATTAGGGGTCAATACTAGGGGGTCAGGGGCCAGTATCAGGGTTAGGGGTCCAAGGTTAGAGGTCAGTACCAAAGTAGGGGTCAGAGGCCAGTGCTAGGGTTAGGGGTCACGGCCCAGTATTAGGGGTCAGAGGTCTGAATTAGGGTTGGGGTCAATGCAGGGTCAGTATTGAGGGTCAGAGGCCAGGGTTAGGGGTAAGGCAGGGGCAGTATTGGGGGCCAGTAGCCAGTATTAGGGTAAGGCAGGGCCAGTATTGGCGGTCAGAAATAGGGAGGCAGGGGCCAGTATTAGGTTTAGGGCTGCATGTAGAGTGGGAGGGCAGTTTACACTTACCTGTCCAGGCATGGTCCCACGATGCAGACCCGGCCTCTTCTGGCGGGTCTGCTCCTGAGGAACGTCGCAGTCACCTCAGTGCGCTGGCCACCGGTAATAGCGGAGCAGGGAACCGGAGGTTTCCTTGTTCCGCCGGCGCTGGCTGCTGCAGGCACAATTGTATCTGCATCTAGTGGATGCAGATACAATTGAGTTTAGTAGCCGCAGCAGCCCTGACATACACTGGCCCGGGGTGCATCTGCCCTTCCTGCATTGGGATTTCCCTGAAGTTACCCTGGCCTATGCTCCACTCTAAAATCAAAATTTTGCAAGGGATGATTGCTGTGGTGGGGCAGGGGAGAGGCGTTTCCCTTACCCATTCCTCTGATAGGCTGCAGACCACAGTGCGGGACATAGGCCGGAAGAGGCCTGCATCGCATCGCAGATAGGGACATGGAGGTAAGTATATGTGTTTATTTTTTTTATTAACACTACGCAACTGGAGGCATCTACTAGGGGGCATTATAATGGCACACATAGGGGGAAAATGCGCACTATTGAGGCATCTATTAGGGAGCATTTTACTGGCACACATGGGGGAAAAGAGCACTATGGGGGCATCTACAAGGGGGCATTATATACTGGCACACATGGGGGGAGCACTATGGGGGCATCTACAAGGGGGCATTATATACTGGTACACATGTGGGAAAGGAGCACTAGGAGGGCATCTACAAGGGGCATTATATACTGGCACACATGGCGGGGAGCACTATGGTAGCATCTACAAGGGGGCATTATATACTGGTACACATGCGGGAAAGGAGCACTAGGAGGGCATCTACACCTCAGTGCACCGGCCACCGGTAATAGCGGAGCAGGGAATCTACTAGGGGGCATTACATCACATGGGGGGAGCACTATGGTAGCATCTACAAGGGGGCATTATATACTGGTACACATGCGGGAAAGGAGCACTAGGAGGGCATCTACAAGGGGGCATTATATACTGGCACACATGGGGGGGAGCACTATGGGGGCATCTACAAGGGGGCATTATATACTCGCACACATGGGGGGGAGCACTATGGGGGCATCTACAAGGGGGCATTATATACTGGCACTATGGGGGGAGCACTATGGGGGCATCTACAAGGGGGCATTATATACTGGCACAGATGGTGGAGCACTATGGGGGCATCTACAACGGGGCATTATATACTGGCACTATGGGGGCATCTACAAGGGGGATTATATACTGGCACAGATGGGGGAAGCACTATGGGGGCATCTACAAGGGGGCATTATATACTGGCACTATGGGGGCATCTACAAGGGGGCATTATATACTAGCACAGATGGGGGAACACTATGGGGGCATCAACAATGGGGAATTATATACTGGCACTATGGGGCCATCTACTAGGGGGCATTATATACTTGCACACATGGAGGATGAGGAGCACTATAGGGGCATTTTATACTGGCACAAACTATATGTGCAATGTAATGAGTACTATAGGGGAATTTTATACTTGCACACATTATGGGGGCACTATGGGGGAGGGGGGAGAGGAGCATTATCGAGGCATCTGCTTGCGGCATTTTATACTGGCACATTATGCGAGGCACCATGGGACGGGGAGGAGCACTATGGGGGCATCTACTGGGGGCACTTTATAAAGAGTATTCTTTACTGGTGCAAATTGTGGGGCGCTATGGGGACCTTAACTAAATTGGGGGCACTAAGAGGATTTTTTTGGTACACAATAGGGGCATTGACACACATTATGAGTGCACTATATGGACATTGGCTCCACTGGGGGCACTAAGAGGAGGTCTTTTTTACTGTCACACAACAGGGCATTTGTTGTATCATTATTTTTGGGGGACATTATGTTTACACTATTAGTGTCGGGAACACAGTTTCCTGGGTGCATTATTGCAAGGGGTGTTATCTATGTGGTACTAGTATTTTCAGGGGGACTGTTTCTGCAGTATAGTATTGGGGAGCACAGCGTCTCAGTATTAGAGGTGGCAGGATTGGGTGTTCAGAAGGTGAGAGGATGATGGAAAAGTAGGAAACTAAGATGTCTGTCTGTGAAACTCCGCAGAGAGAAGACATGGCTAAAAGAAATCATCATGGCGGTAGGTCTGAAAGGAGAAGATGAGGACAGAGAACGTCTATATCTAAGGAGACGTCACTGGATGTAAGAGGCTACCTTCACATCTGCATTAGTGATTCTGGCAGGCTGTTCCAGAAGAGAACAGCCTGCTGGAATTCACCGGCACTGCTGGATGCAGAATGCCTGATGGTCCCATTAACTATAATGGGGTCCGGCAGAGATCCGGCTACATTCAGGCAAAAATACTGAGAATCTGCGGGACACAAAGCGCTGCATGCTGTGGTTTGTGTCCAGCCGGATAGTAGTGCTTCAGGTGTGAAAGTAGCCTCACCCTATGTTTTGTATTGCTGTATGTAATGTTAGGAGGGAATAGGTTAAGTTGAGAATTTGGCATGGGGGGTGGGGGAGCCCAGACACTATCTTTGCACAGGGGCCCTCTGCTGTCTGTGTCCGCCCCTGTTCTCACTATAACTTCCCACAAGAAACCAGCCCACATACGGCTATGCAAATGGGAAAGTAAAAAAGTTATATCTCTTGGAAGGCGGGGAATAAAAAATAGAAATGCAAAAACGGAAAATCGCCAGGTCCTGAAAGGGTTAAACCATTGTGGGACGTAAGCAAGATAATGTGCTAATGTGGGCCACCAAGGGTACTATAACACAAGATGGCATGTTGCATGGTGATAACTGGAATATAATAAGCCAGAGAGGTCACAGGTAGAACTAGGGGTAAAAAGAACATTTTGGAAGTCCTTCAAAAAGTTGCAAAATTTCAACATTTTGCAATTTACACTGCTCCTTTTAGTTTTGAAAAGTGAGCAGGAAAGTGGCCATGCTTTGCTCATCAAGCTGATTTCAGTCAATTTATCAACTACGACTTTTGCATTCTTACTTCTGTTAAGGGCTTGGTATAATAAGTGGAGTAACATCTCAAGACAGAAGTGTCAGAAGATGCAACAATAAATGAAATAGAAATTAAAGCAATGCAGACTCCGGCAAAACTGACTTTTCCACTCATAACACTTCTCCCCAAAGTGTTTCAATGCTTAACACCTTAGAGACACAGCCAGTTTTCACCTTATGGACCGAGCCAAATTTGACAAATCTGACGTGTAATTTTATGTGATAATAACTTTGTAATGCTTTTACCTGTCCAAGCCATTCTGAGATTGTTTTCTAGTGACACATTGTACTTACTCGATATGTTTCAACTTGTAAAAAAAATTCTAAATTTACATAAAATTTTGAAAAAATTCACAATTTCCTACATTTGAATGTCTCTGGTTTTAAGACATATATTAATACCTCATAAAATAGTTATTAATTATTAATTAACACTATATGTCCGCTTTATGTTGGCATCATTTTGTAAATGTCATTATAATTTTTTTAGAACATGAGAAGGCTTACAATTTTAGAAGCAATTTTTCAAATTTTCAAAAAAATTTCTAAAACAGACTTTAAGGACCAGTTCAGTTCTGAAGTCACTTTGCGTTGCTTACATAATAGAAACCACCCATAAATGCCCCATTTTAGAAAATACACACCTCAAATTATTAAAACTTATTTTACAACTTATTTTGAAAGCAAAATGGAGGTGAACATGAAGTTAAAAAAAGTCATTTGTTTGCAGATTTTCTATTTTAATTAGGAAGGCTTGAGGCTACCACAGCAATGTGCTGATATGGAACCTTGCCTTTGGCAGGAATGTATTGTATATTCCCTTAGCTGCAATGGTAATTCAGTATATGGGACCCAGTATGTTCAAGCCCCCTAAGGGGACTTAAAAAATAAAGATATAAAAATTGAAATCACCCCCTTTCTCCATATTAAAAATAAACAATAAAAAATAAAGGTCATTTGCAGCAACGCATCCCAAAATGCCCATACCATTAAAATCAAACACATTTATCCTGTATGGTGAATACTGTAACGAAAAAAAAAATCACAGTGGCTGATTTGACATTTTTTCTTCATTTAACCTTCCAAAAAAATTACTAAAAAAAAATGATCAAAAAGTCATACACACTCTAAACACTACAGATAGCCCTGCAAAAAAATAAGCCCTCATACCGCTCCGTAGACTTCGCTATAAAAAAGTTAAGGGGGTGTGGTAATGGAGCTGCCAGAGGGCCATATGAGGGCCATGACATTGTGTATCTCACCCAGAGGAAGCTGGATTAGAAGAAGAAAGGCTGGGAAAATAGCGTTTTTCCTCGGTGTGTATCAGCCTGGCTGTTAATGAGAGGTAATTAGCAGCCAGCTGAGGAGCTCAGGTAAAGATGGGCTGGGCTCCTCAATCAGGGCTCCCAGTCTGGGGAAGAATCAGGCTGCGGACTGTGGGAGCCAGGACCCTCTGACCCTGTGTAGGATAAGCACAATGGTGTGTTCTGGGTTAGCTGGGTGGTAGACCCAGATCCCGATAGAGAGGGATAATATTGTGTAGTCAGTGGCCAGACGGCCGAGGATTTGTATTTATGATTTGTTTGGATTGCTGTAAAAGTGACAATAAAGCTAGTCTAAGATGAGAAGACAGCGATCCTGGAGAGCTAAGTGACCCCGAGTTGTCACAGGGGTCAGAATATGGACAGGCAAATAAAAAAAATCTACATATTTTTTTTTTTATAAAGGGAACCTGTCACCATGGAAATGAGAAGTAATCTGCAGGCAGCATGTTATAGAGCATTAATAGTTGAGCAGATGTATAGCTTTATGGGGAAAAATAAAGATATTCTCTCACCAGTAAATACCATTTATCATGTAGAGAAAGTTACTACAAGGCACTTACTAATGTATTGTGATTGTCCATATTGCTTCCTTTGCTGGATGGATTCATTTTTCCATAACATTATACACTGCTCGTTTCCATGGTTATGACCACCCTGTAATTGAACAGCGGTGGCCATGCTTGCACAATATAAGAAAAAGCTCTCTTCCCAGTCACCTCATATCTGTGCTGCAGTCGTAGCCATAACCCCTGGATACAAGCAGTGTATAATGTAATGAAAAAATTAATCAAGTCCTCAAAGGATGCAATATGGACAATGACAATACATTAGTAAGTGCCTTGTATTAACTTTACCTACATGATAAATGCCACTTGCTGAAGTGAGACAGCCCCTTTAAGGCCTCTTTCACACGGGCGTCACGGATTCAGTCCGGATGCGTTCCGGAAAATCCGCACGCATCCGCACCAATCCGCAGTCAGTTTTGACTGCGATTGCATACATTCGTTCAGTTTTTTCCGCGCGGGTGCGAAGCGTTTTAATGCGTTTTTCACGCGCGTGATAAAAACCGGAATGTTTACAAACAACATCTCTTAGCAACCATCAGTGAATCACGCATTGCATCCGCACTTGCATTCACTTCAATGGGGACAGGGCTGCGTGAAAAACGCAGAATATAGAACATGCTGCGATTTTCACGCAACGACAAACTGATGCGTGAAAAAATTCGCCCATGTGAAAAGCCCCATTGAAATGAATGGGTCAGGATTCAGTGCGGGTGCAATGCATTCGCATCACTCATTGCACCCGCGTGGAAATCTCGCCCGTGTGAAAGGGGCCTAAGACTAAGCTGTTTTATTCTGTTAAATTCCTGCTCATTCTGGATGTGAAGTCCAGGAGACGGTCCTATCAGTGACTGATAGCCTTCACTCTATGACTGTGGATACAGAGATAGCTGTCAATCACTGATAGGATTCATGTGCATGCTCACTGCTGCAAACGAAGCTGATGCCCTCAGTGGTTATTGGAGTGCACATGCCCAGGCCTGGCAGTGAACTGTGCATGCGCGAGATCTTGGGAGCTGGAGAGGATATGTAAAATGATTACAGGGCTTACCAGACAACGGTGGGGAGTAGTTAGGAGCACAAAATACAGAGGGGCCTGGGCACTTACCAGTCCTTATTTGCATACCATTAAAACCTTGTTTTTGCAGCTTTAGAAAATTGGACGAAAACAACAAAGGTATCGTTATGGTCGTGCGTGTGCGTGTGAAAGAAGGCAATATAAGCAGTGTAGAACGTGAAATGTTGGTAACAGGCTTCCTTTAAATGGTGCCAGTAGAAAGCACAACTCGTCCTGCAAAAAAACAAGCTCTTATTTGGCTATGCAAATGGAAACCAAAAAAGTTATGGCTCCCAGAAGGCAGAGTAAAAAACGAAAATGCAAAAAATGGAAAATCCCAGGGTTGGGAAGGGGTTGATCCATTTTCTAAAAGTTGCTGCTGAAGGTCTAGGTCCTGTAACCTCCATCACTCAGCAGTGAAAATATGATATTCTTTTTATCTAAATAAATATAATTACTTTGCAATTCTCCACGCTTGCTAGTAGAGGTGGTCTTCAGCTAGTGAAGCTCCTGTATTACATACATGTTCTATATTATGGTGTTTGTCACATGAAGGCCAATACCTTGGCCTCCTTCACAACCTCTTATTGAAAATCTAAAACAGTTCTTAAAGTCCATCTGTCAGCAGATCTGTACCTATGACACCGGCTGACCTGTTACATGTGCACTTGGCAGCTGAAGGCATCTGTGTTGGTCTCATGTTCATATGTGTCCGCATTGCTGACTAGGAACAATGGGTGTGTTGCTGTTACTCCTAGAGGCTGAGCTAGCAACTGCTGCATCCTCTGCACTTTAGGCCCCATTCACACGTCCGTATTTTTGCACATCCGGGGAAACGGTCAGTTTTTTGCGGATCCGTTGTTCCGCAAAAAACTCAGTTTTTCCAGGACATCCGTTCCGTTTTTCCGTAAAAAACGGAAAGGATGTATCCATATGTCATCCATTTTTTGCGGATCCGCAAAAAACGGAAGGATGAATAACATCTTTTTTTTTCACCCCTCCTGGAACGGAATCCGCAAAAAACGGATGACATGCGGAAAGGCATTTTTGCGGATCCATTGACTTGCATTGGGCAACGGACCGCAAAATCAGGATAGAAGTAGGACAGGAGGATTTCTTTATGCGGACAGTCGGAACGGACACACGGATGCGGACAGCACACGGTGTACTGTCCGCATTTTTCCAGGACCCATTGAAATGAATGGATCCGCATCCTATTCGCATAAACGGTCCGCAAATTGCGGATCGGATGCGGACGAATTTCACGGACGTGTGAATGAGGCCTTAGAAAGAGAAGAAGTCAGAGCCAGGTGTAATCACTATTACACTGCCTGGCCCTGTCAATCAGTGCAGAGGGTGTGGCAGTTGCAGAAAGAGCTGAGTCTCTAGGTGTAATGACAACATCCCCGTTGCCCCTAGAGGCTCATTTGCATAAACATCATTTTTCTCAGTAATGTAATGCGGACACATATGAACATGGAACCAACACAGATGTCTTCAGCTGCCAAGTGCACATGTAACAGGTCAGACAGTGTCATAGGTACAAATCTGCTGACAGATGCCCTTTAAAAACTTTCCACAAAAAAATCTACTTTTTATCCAGGTACCAATCCTCACTTTATTTAACCACTTCCCATCCGGCCCACTTACCCCCTTCCTGACCAGGATTAATTTTGCAAATCTGACATGTGTCACTTCATGTGGTAATAACTTTGGAACACTTTCTTTCTTTCACACTTTTGAGCACATACCTCACGTCCCTGGCTTTGGCTCTGCCTTTGACGAACAAGATGAGGAATTTTTATAATTCCGGCTGAATGACCGGGCTGTAATGGCACTCATTCACTTTAATTATTTTTTGTGTTTTCACTGTGTGTTCACTTTCCACGTTTGTTTGTCACAGGATTTCTTAGGGGTTACGGCGCCCTTCTGGGGGGGGTGTGTGTGGCAATCAGGTTCCACACCCCCCTGCAAACCCCACCCCATGGTCTCCCCTCTCGGGGGGGACCAGCCTAGTTGTGAGGCTCCGTGCTGACTCCCCGGGGTGTACCCTCAGCCCCCGGTTCTGGGGGGCCTATCTTCTTTTGAAGAGGGCCTGTAATGGACCGTATCATTGGGCACGTTTTTGTGTGGCATGCTGCACGATTTTGTGCACTTGGGCACGCTCCTCAGGCTTTAAAAAGAAACAAAAAAACTTTGGAGCACTTTTACTTATCCAAGACATTCAGAGATTGTTTTCTCGTAACACATTGTACTTCATGTTAATGGTAAATTTGAGTTTATATGTTTTATTTTATTCATAAAAAAAGTTCCAAAAGTTAAAGCTAAAGCCTCCTCCAAAAAGTTAACACGGTTGTGTGAATGGGCCCTAATCCG
This sequence comes from Rhinella marina, assembly GCA_900303285.1. NCBI lineage: Eukaryota > Metazoa > Chordata > Amphibia > Anura > Bufonidae > Rhinella > Rhinella marina. The sequence continues at coordinate 833,200 of ONZH01028138.1, read as the reverse complement.
TACACATGAGATAACTGTTGGCCAAACGGTCATGAACAGTTATTTTGCAGGCATAGCCATACACATTTTAGTCCACATTGGTCGTTACAGTTGTTCAAACTGGCCATACATGTTCAATGACACGGGGCAAAGGACAAACGATCTTTCATCTGACTATAGAGAGAAAATTTCAAACATAGCCAACTTATTTTCAGATGGTGACAGTCTGTCATTGGTTGGCTAAAACCATTGTTAAATTTCACCCAAAAAACAACTGTTTTGGTAAAATTTGTCCGTTTTGATCAAATGTAAGGTGCATGGCTCCATCCAACAATCTAGCCCTCAATAACATTGTTCTAGGGACCCATATGAACCCACTGTTGTGGCTCCTCAAAAAGAACCACCACCCCCATGTATCGCCCTTAATTAAAACTATATCTTTCCTGGTACATTTCATCTTGTTATTATAGGGACAAAGCACAATTTTAGATCCCTTTGTGAAATCAACTTATCCACAATAAATGCAATATGTGGGTCACCAGCTAATCTAATATAGTCCAAATTAGGTGAGTAATGCCTATTAAAGCATAACGTGTATTCTGAGTACAGAATGAAATATATCAATAGAAATAGCCTCCTCCAAAAAGCTTTAACAAAAAAGACTGCCCGACAGCATCCACAACCAGGTACTAGGAGTAACTAGATCTATGCGTTCTTACCACAACCAGTGTGACATTTGGATGTCCCGTGCTGGTCCTGCCATGAAAAGGGTACCTGGGAAATGGGACAAAAGTAGTTATAGCATGTCCTATTATACCCTAATGTGCCCTACAGGGTGGACGCTCCGTCCCTGGAGTTCTATGTACTATGTCACCTACTGTGTCCTTCTCCCATACCATGTAGATTGTAAGCCCTCACGGGCAGGGTCCGCACTCCTTCTGTACTAGTCTATAACTTGTCTTGTTCATGCTTAGTGCAATTGTCTGTATTATGTATGTGCATCCCTTATCATATGTACAGCCCTATGGAATGAATGGTGCTTTAATAATAAATAATGATAATGTACAGAGTACCCACCCTGATAAGAGAAACCCCGTCTCTAACCTGACCCTGACCTACATGACCTAGCTTGACCATAACCTTGACCGTGCTTACCATGGGTCGGTGTATTAAGAACACAGATCAATACCTTTGAATTCAAATGTCACATTGGAGGTGGTAAGAACGCATGGTTCTAATTACTCCTACGACCTGATTGTGGATGCTGCCATGCACCTTTTTTGTTAAAGATTTTTGGAGGAGGCTATTTCTATTGATAGATTTTATTGTGTACTGAGAATAAAAGTTCTGTTTTAATTGGCATTAATCATCCATGTTGGAGTATATTAGACCCCTTTGTGGCTGAAAAGACAGTGGCCCAGATTTACTAATGTGCGTCACAAATCTTTCTAAACAGTGGCACAAATTAGCTCAATTTGACTCATGCACTTTTTCCTGGAATTGGCAAAAGGAGCAGAGATATGGGATAAAGGGGTGTGGCCTCACATGTGCCATTTTGAGGCATAATTCTGGTGTAAACATCTGTCTCAAAGTAAGCCAACCAATAGTTGGTATAGAGTCAGGGAAAAGTGTCTGTTTCTGCTCCAGATTCACCATCCTGCTGAGCCCCTGTGATAAATCTGGTGCAGGTCTAGACATCCTATCTAAGCTTACTCCATCTTTAGGATTAGGAAATCTGGGTATGAAGTAGTTTGAGATGCAAAACTTTGGAAGCAAAGAGCAGAGGAGGAGAGAGGAGGAGGAATCAGCAGCAGCACAGTCATAGCCTGGATCAAATTACATTCTTCCACTCCTCTCCTTACAAATCCCTTTCCTGTCCTATCTACTAATACAACTTGTAACTCATCTAAAACTGATACATATTTGAGGTTCAGAACATAAATCATCTGTACATTCCAGGATATTTACTAACAGATGTATCAAAAGATACAATGTTCTATTTATTGAATACAGAAGAATTGAATCTAAAGTGATGCTGATCGAAATAAATACAGCTATTTTTTCAAGGTGGGCCGTAATCTGGACCTTTCCTGGTACTTTTCAGAGGGTTCTTATATGCTGGGGGCACTGGGTCCCTTTGTGAAGACACTCTCCTAAGTGTGAAGTAGTGCGAGATGTAAAACTAAGGAGGCAGAGAGTGGAGAAGGAGGAGGAGGCAGCACAGCCATTGCCTGGATCAGATTACATTCTTTCACTCCTCTCCCTACAAATCCCTTTCCTGCAAGTTCTTTGGATGGGCACAAGAGTGGGTTGTAGTAACTAAACAAGCTCCATGTTCTAGTGTGGGAGTTTAGGACTTCTGGGCTGGATCTAACTTGGACTCCTAAAAGTTCTGCTTTTAGGATCGTCTGCTGTGAATGAGAAGAGAGCAAAATGGAGGAGGGCAGGGTGCAAGAGAGGGGGCTAGACGTGCACCCATCCTGCTGAAGAGAAGACAAAGCAAAGCAAAGCGGCACTGAATGCAATAAGCGCACAGTCTGGAGGGTTTCTCAGCTCCCATACTCCCCCTCTTGTAAAGATGTCCTCCTCCATGGTGCTGTGGATCTGCAGCATGATGGGGCTTTGGTTTTTCGATTCCATATCTGGATCTAGAGGAGCTCAGCTGAATGAGTCTTTTTACATGGATAGGTGCAAGAAGACCACCACTTGTGAAGCCCTGAAGTACAATGTGTGCCTTGGATCTACTCTGCCCTATACATGGACATCCACCGTCTTGGCTGAGGATTCCTCGTCTCAGGAAGAAGTTCATGATAAACTCCTGCTTTGGTCTGGTGAGTGTGATCCTGGGCCAGGAGGCAGCATTTCCATACACTTGACTGGTGGCCAGGGCCAGATGTTTATTAAGCTAATTAGCAGCTATTTGTTTGTGAGAAAGACTGAAGTTCCTGTATCCTGTGGTGTATACACTTCTGACTGACATGGTGTCCATATATAGAGTCCTGTAACCTCTGACAATGCAGTGTCTACCTATAGGTTTATGCAATAAGTGTGGGGTATAGTATTTTTATACATGTATGCAATGAGTTTGGTGTATAAGTATACATGTATACAGTGAGCGTGGGGTATAGTATATGTATACATATATGCAATGAGTGTGGTGTAAAGTATATTTAGAAATGTGTGCAGTGAGTGTGGTATATATGTATAAAGTGAGTGTGGTGTATAGTATACTTATACATGTATCATGCAGTGGGTGTGATGTACATGTATACAGTGTGTGGGATATAGTATAAGTATACATGTATAAAGTGAGTGCGGTGTATAGCATATTTATACAGGTATGCAGTGAGTGTGATGTACATGTGTATAGTATAATTATACATATATCAAGTTAGAGTGGAGTTTAGTAAAAATATACACATGTACAGTAAGTGTGGTGTGTAGTATAAGTATACATGTATATAGTAAGTGGTGTAAGGTATACATATACATGTGTACAGTGAGGGTGGTGTGTAGTATAAGTATACACGTGTACGGTAAGTGTGGTGTATATGTGTACAGTGAGTGTGGTATGTAGTATATGTATACATGTGTACAGTGAGTGTGTTGTATGGTATGGGTTTACGTGTTTATAGTATGTGTGTGTATATATATATATATATATATATATATACACACTTGTGTACAGTTATGTTGACTTGTGGCTCTTTTCTCTCTGGCTGAGATCACGTGATTGTGGAGCTCTCCCTCATGTAAAGCAGGATGATCCCTGCTGGTACTTCCGGTGGTGGAGATGGGGGCGCCCAGTTTACTATGACATACAGTACACCACCTTACAGCAAGCGCTTTATTTTGTAACTTGCACTGGAAAATGGGCAACCCCTATACTTTATTAGACCATTTACTGGTGATAACTAAAGGGGCTTTCCGACCATATTGTTTTAAATGATTGTGGCAATCCATCCCACCATTTGGGCATCTTATGAGAAGGTTATGGTTTTAGAACTGTTGCTTTGGGGAGAGCAGGCCGAAGAAGCCTGCCGAGTGGTTTATGGAAACTTGTGTAACTTGCTTTTTGCTCTCTGTGGTCTGAGGAGGGGGCCAAAATTTATGAGGCTTTGTTCACACTTGTATGATTTATGCTTCTAATGGAAGCCATGACAAATTGTTGGAACCATCAGAAGACAGATACCACTGGCGCCCACCAGACCCAGGAGTGGATTGGCCATAGACCTTACAGGGAAATTTCCTGGTGGGTTGATGCCCAGGGGGCTGCCTGAGCCCTCCTCACGGCCGGCCAGTGGAAGTTTTTGGGGATGTATTTTGTGCTGCTGGCAGTATTTTGTGATGGACTGTGGTATTTGGCTCTGTTGGGGTGTTATAATGCGCCACAATATGGTATTGGTGGCCCTGCCTTCCATTATTTTGGTTCCCATTACAAAACGGGGCCACTTTCAGTATTTTTTCCAGGGCCACTTTAATTACCCAGTCCGCCTATGACCAGACCCATGGACTTCCCTGTTTATATCACATTTATTTTTATGTGTGTAGGCAAGGAACACTCCAAGGTACATGCTAAATGTGTCCATAGGGCTCCATTCATCAGATAGGGGCTAAAAGAGTGTCCTTTAGGCCCCTGGCTGATATTCATAAAAAGAAGGTATGGAGTAGCATAGCAGACTATAGGTTCCATCCCAGAGTCTTCTAAAAAATCTTATATGTTAAATATATACTTTTTTTTGCAGTGGAACCCTATGGATGACTGATTTCACTATATAATATCTGTCATGGGCATGTTATGAGTATACCTCATGAGTTTGCCATTCATCACCCATAGACTACAGATATGTCCTAAAAAAAAATATCAAAAGCTCCTGAGATATCTAGGATGCCATCGTAGGCTATGGGTGATTGTTTCCTAATATAAGTCATGTCAGACTGGGAAGAAACTGGCAAACATTTCCCTCTATAGGATTTATGACCAAAAGTTCAGAAAGCTGCTTACCCAGATATCAGAACTTGATTTCAGACATCTCCAGATCATAAGAACTTCATGTCCATGTCCATTTTCTGTCACATATTTTTTTATCCATGACAATGTCCGTGTTGCATCTGCTTGTCTGGTTTTTGCCCTTTGTGTGGTATCCGTTTTTCACATGCACTTCTTGACCAATCTCCAAAATATCTCCTAGCAAAGGTCCATGAAAAATGGACTAGGGTGGCATCCGTGTGCTGGCCCCGGTTTTCATGGCCTAATGGGCCGGAAAGCAGACTAAAGTAGTGCAGAGCTATTTTTGTGGACCAATGGGAAATGTGTATTTTCTTACATGAAGATCTCTGAGGGTGGCTGCAATGGTACATTCACACATACTGTTTTTCATGGCACTGAACGAGATTTTAATGATCCTGCTCGCAGAATGTGAAATTATTTCTGTAAATCTCAGCATACCCTATCCATCACAGTTTTGGGATGGGCTTTCAGCAGTCTCTACCCCATTCCCATAGTTGGAAACTACATGTAAAAAGTGATTCAAGTGATTCTCTAAGCACAGTACCCCTTCAAAAAGATGAAGATGAACTGTAAATTGTCCATTTCAGCTTTCTATTTAAAGACTTGCTGCCTTCTTCTATTGGTCATTGGTTGTCTCTGCTATTTCCTGCTTGCTGTCAGTGAGTGGACACATTCCTGTCTACATCCAATCTGCACAATCCTATTTTTATGCCCAAATGACGCAAGTAATTATGAGAGAACTCTGAAATACAGAGAGGCTTACAAAGAGGAATTCTTTTCTGGCAAATTGAAGAGGTTCCTAAGTGGGATGTGCTGCTACAAGATACAGAAAAATAGATGTAAAAGGTGGTGTCAAAGCTAAATGAAAACTTTGTCAGCAATAAATGTGCTCTAACAACAAAAGAAGCGATATTCACCACTTTTCTCCCCTGCAGTGCTGACGTTCTGCACAACACACCATGTCACGTACCCTGCCAGAGCGCCCCCTTAATGGCCCGGCCTGCTCCTGTACAGCTGCACTTGCAGGGCCGTGCCCTGCAAGTGCCGCACAGTTGAGGGCGGCGGTGGGGCAGAGGGAGATGAGCGCTTCCATTGTGGAAGCGCTCATCTCCATAGTCTGCCTTTTGAGATGCAGGGCAGGGGAGGGAGAGGCGTCTCCCCTGCCCGTTCCTCTGATAGGCTGCAGGCCCTAGGCCTGCAGCCTATCAGAGGCCGGGTCAGGCGGCGCGATGACGTCATTGCGCCGCCTGAGCCGTACAGCTCGGGAAACAGGCCGGAAGAGGCCTGCATCGCTTCGCTGCCGGCTCCATGGAGGTAAGTAAGTGTTTATTTTTTTTATTGTTGCAGTCACGGAGGCTAAGAACTCAGCCGTTATCTGTGGGCAAACCTGACAGTGAGGTTGCTGACACACATTAAAGGGGTTTTCCGAGTTATATATATTGATGACCTATCCTCAATATAGGTCATCAATATGAGATCAGCGGGGGTCCGACACCCGGCTCCCCCGCCGATCAGCTGTTTGAAGAGGAGGCGCGCGCCATATCACACTAGCCGTAACGGGGTAGTGGTGAGTAGGTGTAATTACACCTCACCGCCCCATTCATTTCTATGGGAAGAATCGCTTCCATAGACTTGTATAGAAGCGATTCTTCCCATAGAAATGAATGGGGTGGTGAGGTGTAATTACACCTACTCACCACTACCCCCGTGTCGGCCAGCATGTAAACAGTGAAGAGGAGGCAGTACTGACACGGCGCGCGCCTCCTCTTCAAACAGCTGATCGGCGGGGGTGCCAGGTGTCGGACCCCCGCTGATCTGATATTGATGACCTATCCTGAGGATAGGTCATCAATATATATAACTCAGAAAACCCCTTTAAGATTCTTTGATGCAGTTTTTGAAGCTAAGACCATGAGGGAATTCAAATAAAAGAGGAGAATATGTATCTGTACTTGATAATTTCTCTCTGTTTATGATCCAAAAATGATTTTGGCTTTAAAAACTGACCGCTGGGACCCCCACCGATCATGAGAACGTTGGCCCCATACTCCCTGCAGCCCCCCTTCCTGAAATAAACGGATCGGCTGGTTGCACACGCATGTTGTGCTGTGCTTGGCTATTTCCGGAACTCCCGTAGAAATTAATGGAACAGCCATGCACATGTGCAGCCAGCCACTCCATTCATTTCAGGGCGGTATGGGTCCCCCGTTCTCATGATTGGTGGGGGTCCAAGTGGTAGGACCAGGGCCGGCTCCAGGTTCATATGGGCCCTTGGGCGATAAACTCTCAGTGGGCCCCCTTACAGAGTGATAAATCTCTGAGTACAGGTAACATAGTAGATGTCCTATGTAACAGAACGGATAACACAGTGATGGCTATCTGTGTAGAGAAAATGTAGTAGTGTTACCTGCAGTCCTATGTAAAACCACAGATAACGCTTTTGCTGATAATGTGGTAGTGTTACCTGCAGTCCTATGTACAACCACAGATAACACTAGTGCTGATAATGTGGTAGTCAGGGCCAGTTTTATAAAAAAAATGTGGCCCTGGGCAAAATCAAAAGTGGGGCACCAAATTTTGTAATAATGCGCTAACAACACAGTTACGTTATGTCTATTCTGGCCGTCCCTCTCAGATTTACACCCCATAAAGCTCCTCTTTACCCTCATGGTCCCAGAATACGCCACTCTGGAGTCCCGACTGAGATCTGTAGGGGGCCCCTTGGAGGATCCGAGCGCGCAGAGTGAGGAGGCAAAGTGGGCCCTGGCCCTGGTATGCCGGGTGCTGACGCCGGCCCGGGGTAGGACCCTCACCGATCTTATAGTTATCCCATATCCCGTGGATAGGGGATAACTTCAAACGACTGGAATAGGTTCAATTTCCTGCAGTTCCCCTGCAGTAGAAGTTAAAGGGAATATGTCACCCGCGACCTTCCCATCAAACTGCTTGCATAGACACATGCAGTACTCCAGAATTTGGGCATTACTATCTCTCCTTGGGGAGAGCGCCTTAATCAGAGTAAGGAGACCATTCATGTTCCTCTGGAATTCTGGGAACAAAGGGATGAAAATGAGCTCTTAACAAGCTCCACCTCTAATGCCATCAGATGTATGGCAGTTATCCTGTAAGTCGATTTTCAACCCTTTAAATAGACCTTGAGACATGACTCGGATATTAAATAAGCCAGCACCTCATCTGCAGATAGCTGTTTCAGGTGATTGCTCCTTATCAGTGCAGAGCAGAGAGTGGCATCCCTTTCTTCCCAGAATTCCACAGAGGCATGTGTGGTCTATAGGTCTCCTCACACATTCTCTCTTACATCTGGTGGCATTGGCATTAGAGGCGGAGCTTGTTAAGTGCTCATTTGCATTCATTATACTATCTGGGAAAACCTGCACTGTGAATTGTGTTCTCAGACTGTTGGATGGACTACAACCCTCAGTTTGCACTTCAGTAAGATGTTTATTTTCTAGATCTGGCCTGGTTACTGACTCCAACACCATTTGCTGGCCACAGCACCAACATCTCCTGCATTGCATCCACATCAAAAACCAAGGGCACCCAAAATATCGGACAAGAGTCCCAGCTTTAGGTTGTGCCCTGAGGGAAGAAAGAGAGTGACAGCATGAGGAAAGTCATTTTGATAGACTTACTACATAGGTGCCGTTGGTCTAATCAGAACATGGTGAGGGACATTTATCAAGACTGGTGTACCCATATTCCAGTCTTGATTTCCCTGCAATGGTGTGAGATGCGGCTTATTTATTAAGAGGATTAATCTCTGCCCTGCCGTCCATCAGATACTGGAGTCTACGAAAACTACAGGCTGGTGAAGACTTCAGCTATAATTTCCACCACTTTCTGGTATAAGTTATAAGCTCCACCCCTCTGTTAAACCCCCTTGTTTTGGCAATTTCGAAAAGTATTGAGAAGCCTAATGCGCCATAATATACTTTTTTTACACCACAGTAGTGGCGTCAGGGGCTTAACCCCTTTGCGCCCAGCGCCGTACTGAACAGAGCGGGCGTCATGGCCGCGGGTGAACTGCTGATTTATGCAGTAATGCCGATCGCGGACATTTAACCCTTCGGATGCCGCAGGCAATCCTGACCACGGCATCCGAGGGCTTAAAACACCGGAAGCGCGTGCTGGCGATCGGGGGAACCGGAGTATGTATGCAGCAGCCCCTGTCATAGTCAATGACTGGAGACTGCTGCATAGACTTTCCTATGGAGCCCTTCTGTGTAACAGGGCTCCATAGGAAAGCATTAAAATCATCATAGACTCCAATGCTAATGCATTGGAGTTTATGATATGAGCAATCAGACGATTGCTTGTAATAGTTAATAAAGTTTAAAAAAAAAAAATTATAAAAACATAAAAGTTCAAATCACCCCCCCTTTCCCAAAATAAAAGTAGTAAAAACATTTTTAAAAAAATACACATCATTGGTATCGCCGTGTGCAAAAACGCCCACATTATAAAAATATAAACATTTCTTTCCCGTACGGAAAAAATCGTCAAAATGGCCGATTCAACATTTTTTGTCGCTTTTTTTACAAAAAAAAATTAAATAAAAAGTAATCAAAAAGTCATACACACCCCAGAATGGTATCAATAAAAAGTTCAAATCGCCCCGCAAAAAATGAGCCCCTATACAGCTCCGTACACATAAGTACCAAAAAGTTATAGGGGTCAAGATATGACAAAAAAAAATGTCCAACTTTATAATTATTTTATCAAAACGCAAGAAAAGCTATAAATATTAGGTATCACCGGATTCGTACTGACCAATAGAATGAAAGTAACTGGTCAGTTTTAATGAACATCGAACGCCGTAAAAAAAACCCCGTAAAACTGTAGAGAAATTGCGTTTTTTTTTTTTGTAATTTCACCCAGTTTGGAATTTTTTTCCCGCTTCCCACCACACCATATGCAATATTAAATGGTGGCGTTGAAAAGTACAACTTGTCCCGCAAAATACAAGCCCTCATACAGCTGTGTGAACAGACAAATAAAAAGGTTATGGCTGTATGAAGGCAGGGAGCGCAAAACGAAAACAAAAAAAAACTCCGGGGGTGAAAGGGTTAAAATGTCCCCCTTGTGTTTCTTTAGTCGATCTGAGGCTCTGTCTCTGAGTTATGATACTTTTTCTTAATATGCAAATTAGGGCTTTGGTGCAATGTTGACATCATCATTGCTTTTGTTGCCGCAAGCCCCACTCCTGTTGTCAGCCCCTCCCTCGCTGCTTTGCCACTGCCTGGCCCTGTCAATCAAAGCAGCCAGGGAAGGGCTGGCGATACGAGTGGAGCTTGTAGCATAGAAAAGTTGCATATTATGGCGCATGCTATAGCCTCGGATCATCACAAGAGGAACAGCATTTTAATCAGGTGAACCCCAGCAATGTTTCTATGCAAATAGTTGGATACGGGGGTCACTGGTGACAGATTCCCTTTAAACATTACACAGGGTCCATTCAAATCAGTGAATGGTCTGCGACAGATCCTCTACAGCAAAAGATGCCATTTGTGATCACTCTCCACTATGGCCAAGAAATACGGATCCTAAGTTTCTATTAACCTAGAATTCTCTAAAAAGAGTATATAAAAAGGGGATGACAGTGATTTTTTTAAACAGATATGCTCATGTAGTTTCTTACCTCATGTACATCTGCCCCGTGCTTTTTTTTTCCATGTGGACTCTTCTGACCCATTTTGACCATGTAAACAAATCCCTCTGGTTTGTCTCCATCCGTTGTCGTACTTCCTGTTGCTGTATCCAACCAAACTCATGATGCACTTCTCCTTTCTTTGCCACATCTCTAGCACCGCCCCCAACAACACCCAGTTAGTTCACAGCACCTCCCACCCAGCTAGTTACATAGACACTCCCCTATCACTGCTCCTAACAACACTGAGCTATTTTATAGCTCCTCCCACCAGCTAGTTACATAGACACAGTGGCGTAACTACAACTAACTGGGCCCCACAGCAAATTTTTGAATGGGGCCCCCCCAGAAACTTATTCGCAACCCACAACTTACATGCAACCCTCACTCTTGTGACTAGTCAAGATTGAGCTCTCCCAGACAAGGCCTGACAGCCGCTCCATCCACTTTCTATAGTGTCACTGTATATAATGTCATTGTATAATACTGTTGAGGGGGGCCCTTGTGGGTCTGGGCCCCAAAGCAGCTGCTTCCCCTGCTTCCCCTATTGCTACGCCCCTGCATAGACACACCCTTATTACTGCCATTGTTGCTGTTTTGACACGCCCATGGACATGACATCACAGGAAATAAGAAAGATCTACATGGACATGGTCATGTGACCATAGCCTAGAATGGAAGACATGGAGCAATAAAGGTAAAAGAAAAACATTGAAGAATTACAGTGACTTTATAAATGATTACTTTTCAGGATGTTGATGCCAACTGGAAAACTTAGTTCTCATCTTCCATTTTTTTAGTATCCATGACAGATAATGGTAGGTTCACATCAAGTTTTATGTCTCCGTTTAACGTATACGTTAGCAAAAAAAAAGGATACAAAAACGCAGCACACCACATTCTTGTATCCTGCACAGTCTGGTAAAAAAAAGTATACCTTGGGGGGCAGTTGGGGATTAGCAGCGACAAGCAACAGCAGCTGAGGCAGCGGTGGCTTCAGCAGCTGCCGTACAGAACGTGATGGTAGGCAGGTCACAGCAGTGGCATGATGGAGGCGGCAGCAGGAGCCGCACAGAACATGATTGTAGGCAGGTCACAGCAGTGGCATGATGGAGGCGGCAGCAGGAGCCGCACAGAACATGATGGTAGGCAGGTGACAGCAGTGGCATGTTGGTGGGGGCAGCAGCCGTAGAGAACATGATGGTAGGCACGTTGCAGCAGTGGCTTAATGGTGGCAGCAGCAGTCATGCTGAATGTGATGGTAGGCAGGTCGCATCAGTGGCATGATGGTGACAGTGCCAGCTGCACAGGGCGTGATGGAGGCGGTGGCAGCCGTACAAAATGTGATGGTAGGCAGGTCCAGCAGTGGCGTCATGGAGGCGGCAGCATTAGCCAAATAGAGCATAATGGTAGGCCGGTCGCAGCACTAGCATGATGGAGGTGGCAGAAGCTGCACAGGATGTGATGGTTGGCAGGTCGCAGCAATGGCATGATGAAAGTGGCTGCAGCCGTACAGAACGCGATGATAGGCAGGCCTCAGCAGTGGCTGGATGGCGGCAGTGGTATGATAGAGGCACGCAAGCAACAACAGTGGCAAGATGGGGCACCTCCAGCAAGCCCAGATCTATTCATCGACCTTAGCTGGGGGAATGTGAAAATCCTTCCAAATCCAAGCTTGGTTCATTTTGACAAAAGTGATGTTTTGGACACTGGCGGAGGACAACTTGGTCCGTTTGTGTGTCACCATGCCTCCCGCAGTGCAGAAAACATTCTCTGAGTTAACACTGGAGGCAGAGCAAGAAAGAGACCAGTTCGGGTCGCTGTTCCAGTCTGCCTGCTTAGAAAACCATGGGGTCAGGGAACAGTGGGTGCGCCAGAGTTTAGGTAGCCCTGAACCTGGGCGTTCAGACGGGAGCTGTCTGATGGCTGATTGGCCTCAGCCTGGTGCTGCACGTGGAAAACTGCTCCATCATGTTGAGGAGACTGAAATGGCTGCTGCTGCGGCTTCTGCTGATAATGTTGTGCGCTTCCCTGTGTATTGTTGTAGTAATCACATATATATGCCAGTTTGAATATAATCAACAACAACCACCGCCCCCCCAAAAAAATAAACAAATTTATTGGAAGTGTGTGAAGAAATAAATAAAAGAAAACTGGCTTTGGCCTATTTTCATTATCACTCCCAGATAATTTTGTGCGCTACCCTGTGTATTTTTATAGTAATATATATCATATGGTGTAGAATTCAATTCATATCAACATATGAAGATGTGACCATTTTAATTTATATTTTATATTTTTCATTTTTTATTATCTTATTTTTAGTACACAACAAGGGATCTGCTGACATAATAAGGCAAAAAATAACAAGTTTGTCCTTATTTACACGTCAGTGTTTGGTCAGTGATTTCCATCAGTGATTATGAGCCAAAACCAGGTGTGTCTCTAAACACAGAACAGGAGCAGATATTTCCATTATACCTCATGTCTGTGGAGGCTCCAATCCTGGTTTTGGCTCACAGTCACTGATGGAATTGACTGATGTGTGAACGAGGCTTTACTTTACTATATTTTATTGCCATATGCAAATTAATAAATGATCACTAACGACACTTACTGATTATCATCCAAGTTATTTCAGGTGGGACTGAGTGCCTACTACATGCCAGTTGTGAATCACGTTTACATTTTGGGTTAATTAAATGGAACAATCCCCTAAAAAATTAAATTCAGACCATGTGAAAAAGGAATTCACAGAAATGGACAATTAAGGCTTGACACTCAATTTCCACATTAATACTTACAGGTAGATTGCTGCACTACCCTTTGTTTCGTTGTTGTAATCATGTCTATATACTGGTAAAATTGAACAATCCCCCCAAAAAATTAAATTCCAACCATGTGGATATAGAATATACAGAAGTGGACCCTTACTATCATCTTTAGGGCTCATGCACACGGCCGGTGCCGGCCCGTGGCCATATTGGGGCCCGCATACGCCGGGTCCACAATATACGGGCACCAGCCGTGTGCAGCCCGCATCACGGATCATGGACCCATTCACTTCAATGGGTCCGCAGTCACGGAAATGCGGAGGCACGGATCGGAACACCACGGAAGCACTACGGTGCGGACCGTACGATGCGGATCGCGGACCCCATTCAAGTGAATAGGTCCGCAATCCGAATGCGGAGGCACTACAGTCAGTGCCCGTGCATTGTGGACTGCAAATTGCGGTCCACAGCATGGGCACGAACGTGTGCATGAGCCCCAACACTCATAGGTAAGTTGTTACCCTAATGTGTATTGGTTTGCTGATCACCTATATGCTGGTTTCATTAAAGGTGTTTTTCCATCTCAGACAGTCGGGGCATATCGCTAGGATATGCCACCATTGTCTGATAGGTGTGGGTCCTACCTCTGGGACCCGCACCTACACAGAGAACGGAGCCCCAAAAGTTGTGGAGGGCGCAATATGCATGCGCAGCTGCTCACCATTCATTTCTATGGGGTTGCTGGAAATAGTTGAGTTTCCATTGATAGAAATGAATGGGAGCAGTGGCCATGCAAGCGTGGTGCGCTCCCATTCACTGCTATGGGGAGAGTGCTTAGGTCTGGCTACCACCTTCCCAGCTCCGTTCTCAGTCTAGGTGCAGGTTCCAGAGGTGTTACCATCGACTATCAGACAATGGGAGCATATCCTAGTGAAAAAAAAAAAGAATACAAATTGGAACTGAACTGTGTGTGTGGAGATAAAAAAACGGATTTAACTCTAATATTTTGTTCCCAATAAGTGATGTATACGGTTCTCACTAGTATTCTATATGCTATGCCAGATTGATGGTAGAACTTATCTTTACACTTGGATTACGCACATTTTACGCTTAGTCCACCCCCCTCCCTAAAGTATTTCCTTGCAGGTAGCTGCTTGAGGTTAGAGGTTTGCAGCAGCTGCAGTTCTGCTAGTAGGCATACCCAGCCTCTGCTCCTCTCTTCTCACTCCCTGGCTGACAGCTTTCCCTGTCTGTCTCTATTCTACACGCACAATTCTTCTTCTTTGTAATTCTAGCCTTTCCCTTTACTGTCCCTGGCAGTAGAATACAAGGTTGATTGTGGCTTATGACTGTCCCTGACTCTCTAAGATAATTTTTCTGGCAGACACTGTAAGACCCAGGGGCGTAGCTAAAGGCTCATGGGCCCTGGTGCAAGAGTTCAGCTTGGGCCCCCCCCCCCCCCGCCTAATATAGCGCCCCATACCTCTTACATCCAGTATAATACAGCGCCTCATACCTCTTACATCCAGTATAATCCAGCGCCTCATACCTCTTACATCCAGTGACGTCTCCTCTGATGTAGATCTTCTCTTTCCTCATCTTCTCCTTTCAGACCAGACGCCATTTTTCAGCCATTTCTTATCTCTGCAGTTTGACAGAAAAAAAATCTTAGTTTACTACTTTTCCATCATCCTCCCATCTTCTGGACAAATCATCCTACACCCCCAGTACTGTGCCACTAGTACCACACAGATAGTGCCCTTCAATAATTATTGGCACAGTGTCCTAAAATAACTGCGCCCAGCAAATACTGTCCCGTAATAGTGTGAACATAACGTGCCCCAGAAATAACTGCGCTGATACTGTGCCAGGGTGCCCCCCACAGTAATAGTGCCCCCCACAGTACTAATGTCCCCACTGTGCCCCAGAAGTAATAATGCTTCCAATGTGCCAGTAAGAAGTGCTCCCCACCCAAAGATGCCCCCCAAATTATGTGCCAGTAAGAAATGCCCCAATAATGCGCCAGAAGTTCCCCCCATTGATTCCCCCCAAAATCATGTGCCAGTAAGAAATGCCCCCAGTGCCCCCATGTGCCAGTAAGAAATGCCCCAGTGCCCCCATGTGCCAGTAAGAAATGCCCCAGTGCCCCCATGTGCCAGTAAGAAATGCCCCCAGTGCCCCCATGTGCCAGTAAGAAATGCCCCAGTGCCCCCATGTGCCAGAAAAATGCCCCTAGTGCTCCCATGCCATAAAGAAAAGCCCCCATGTGCCAGTAAGAAATGCCCCCAGTGCCAGTAAAAATGCCCCAGTGCCCCCTTGTGCCAGTAAAAATGCCCCCAGTGCCCCATGTGCCAGTAAAAATGCCCCCATGTGCCAGTAAAAATGCCCCCAGTGCCCCCATGTGCCAGTAAAAATGCCCCGTGCCAGTAAAATGCCCCCAGTGCCACAATGTGCCAGTAAAAATGCCCCCAGTGCCCCCATGTGCCAGTAAAAATGCCCGTGCCAGTAAAATGCCCCCAGTGCCCCCATGTGCCAGTAAAAATGCCCCCAGTGCCCCCATGTGCCAGTAAAAATGCCCCCATGTGCCAGTAAAAATGCCCCCAGTGCCCCCATGTGCCAGTAAAAATGCCCCCAGTGCCCCCATGTGCCAGTAAAAATGCCCCATGTGCCAGTAAAAATGCCCCCAGTGCCCCCATTTGCCAGTAAAAATGCCCCCAGTGCCCCCATGTGCCAGCAAAAATGCCCCGTGCCAGTAAAATGCCCCCAGTGCCCCATGTGCCAGTAAAAATGCCCCCAGTACCAGTAAAAATGCCCCCAGTGCCCCCATGTGCCAGTAAAAATGCCCACAGTGCCCCCATGTGCCAGTAAAAATGCCCACAGTGCCCCCATGTGCCAGTAAAATGCCCACAGTGCCCCCATGTGCCAGTAAAAATGCCCACAGTGCCCCCATGTGCCAGTAAAATGCCCCCAGTGCCCC
Organism: Rhinella marina; assembly: GCA_900303285.1. Taxonomy (NCBI): domain Eukaryota; kingdom Metazoa; phylum Chordata; class Amphibia; order Anura; family Bufonidae; genus Rhinella; species Rhinella marina. The sequence continues at coordinate 816,791 of ONZH01028138.1, read as the reverse complement.
CATGTGCCAGTAAAAATGCCCCCAAAATGCCCCCAGTGCCCCCAATTGAGCTCCGGTCGGTGACTGCTACAATAAAAAAAAAAATTAAAAAAAATTAACACTTATACAGATGACTATTGAGATGAGCGCTTCCACAATGGAAGCGCTCATCTCCCTCTGCCCCTATCTGCGCGCAGGGCCGCGCCGCACCTGGCTAATTGGCGGTGCGGCCCTGCAAGTGGCAAGGGGGGCCCTTGGGGCCCCCCTGGCTTGGGGGCCCGGTCGCAACTGCGACCGCTGCGACCCCTATAGCTACGCCACTGGTAAGACCCAACCACCCTCATTCACAGCCCAGCACAGAGTGACGTTCTGCTAGGGCACCTCCCTGAATGCTGCAGCACTGATTGGCTCATCCAGGCTGTCTGTCAGCCTAGGGCAATCAGCACAAGTCCTTCCCCCGCTTTCTCTCTCTTCTTCCTTCCTAGTGCTTTTTTTCCCGTTGACATGTGCACTAAAATGGCGCCATTCACCGTTTTTGTGGATTTGTCCAAGTTAGCCAATCCGAACTGGTTCACTCATCCTTACTTAGCACTCATTTTTACAAGACAGCCAGTCCCAGGCCCCCAGAGCTCAAATTTGGCAATATCTCCTCACTGGAGTTCTTATATCCCAAGGTCCTTGCAGGCAAATTTTGGCATATATTTATACCGTATCCACTGGAGAGATGGAATTTATCAGATGACATGTAGGAAGATGTATCTAACTCTCCTTTACATGTCTCTTCAACATTTACCTGTATATTACCTATCAATCTTATTTCACCCCTGTTCACACTGACTTCATGATGTGTGATCTGGGATTGCTCTACTGTACAATATCTCTGGACTGAAATCACAGACTTTCTAACTACTACTTCTGAGGTTTATGAGGAAAATTGTCAGCTTTCCTGGACTCCGTCCCTCACTGTTTGGAGGAATACAGGGAACGATATGGTCCTGTTTGAACAAATAGTTTATAAAGGGATGACCTGAAACGAGTGGGATGTATAGTATGGTGAATTCATCCTTTATACGTCACACATGCTGATATCTGCTCTGAGGAGGTTACTGTATGGCGTTATTTAGGATAGATTCCTGAGCATATGAATGTCAGCACACATTACCTCACTAGTATATATATATATATATGCCTTTACGTCAGTTTTTTATAGTATGTATGGACATACATTGGATAAACGCCTGTGTCTGAAATATTTATGAAACCCTATGAGGGTCTTGCATGTGAGAAGCCCTATACAAAACTGGTGTAAAAGAAAACTGGCTTAGTTGCCCATAGCAACCAATCAGATCCCACCTTTCATTATTCAGATCCCATTTGGAAAATGAAAGGTGGAATCTGATTGGTTGCTATGGGCAACTAAACCAGCTTTGATAAACCTTTCTTTTTCCACTACTGATTGAACTATTAGTACAATCTTTGTGAAATATAAACTTGTTTCTGTTCTTTGTCAGGTTTACGGAATGCTCCTCGCTGCTGGGAGGCGATACAACCCCTGCTCTGTGCCGTGTACATGCCAAAGTGTGAGGCTGGCAAAGTAGAGCTTCCAAGTCAAGGCCTGTGTTTAGCTACCCGGGGCCCTTGTGCCATTGTGGAGCGTGAGAGGGGCTGGCCTGATTTTCTAAAATGCTCCACAGATCGATTCCCTGAAGGTTGTCCGGTAAGAAAATACAAATTTTTTTTTCATACCAGTTTGCATGTTAAAGGGGTTCTCCGGGGTCTCCTATATTGATTAGCTATCCTTAGGATTGGTCATCAATATCACATGGGCTTGGGTCTGACACTCGGAACCTCCACCGATCAGCTGTATGAGGAGACGATGCACCTAGTGCGCATGTGTCTTCTCCCTTCTCTCTTCCTAAGCGCCGCTGCTTTTCCAGCAGCAGTGAGCATGAAGAGAGAAGGGAGATGGCACGTGTGCACTGGGCGCACAATCTCCTAATACACCGATTTGGCAGGGGTGCTGAGTGTCGGTCCCCCGCCAATCTGATATTGATCACCTATTCTGAGGAGACCCCGGTGAACCCTTTTAAACGTTAATGGTCAGTCACACAGAAAGGGTACAGACTCACATAGCGGGTCTGCTGCAGTGGTTCAGACCGAAAACCCTCGCCACAAAAATTCCTGAAAAGGGTTGGCTTATGTAGCACCATGTCTGAAGGTATTGCAGCTGTTTTTCTGCTGCTTTAAGTTTTTTCATTGTAAAGATTGAAAACCAGTAAATCCTGCAGTATAAATTGACATGTGGCGATTTGAAACACTTTCTGAAACCTCATCCACTGCTGCAGATTTTCTGCTGTGGAGAATCTGTGCCATTTATTCCATGTGTGACCGTACCCTAAATCGGTCAGATTGACAATACATTAATATGAAAATCGACTCTGTTATAAGCTTCTGCTACATGAAAAGTATGCCAAATAGCCCTCCTTCATAAGGAGGAAAATTGCTTCTCCAGGCCTCTTCCACAGATCAGTGAATGACGGACATGTGCTGTCCGTGTTCTCCACATACAGCTCGCATATCCATTGATACACGCACTACTTTGGTCCATGGTGCAGATGAAACATGGCCATGTTCTGTCACTGATTTTCACTGACCATTGGTAGATGGTGCTCTGGAAATCCCTTTTTCGGCCTAGCTGTAATATGGATGACACATGGAGGGCAAGACGCAGATCAACAACAGACTCTTCACAGACATCTTCATAGAGGAAACACTGACCATCTTGTCACAGATGTCATCACTGACAAAGACATGTGAAAGAGGCCTTAAAGGGCATCTGTCAGCAGATTTGTACCTATGACACTGGCTGACCTGTTACATGTGCACTTGGCAGCTGAAGACATCTGTTGGTCCCATGTTCATATGTCTCCGCATTGCTGAGAAAAATTATGTTTTAATACATGCAAATGAGCCTCTAGGAGCAATGGGGGCGTTGCTGTTATACCTAACTGCCGTGCCCTATGCACTCTGATTGACAGGGCCAAGAGTGATGATGTTTTCACTGCCTGGTCCTGTCAAACCAAATGGACAGGGAGCGGCAGTTGCAGAGAGGCTGAGCCACTAGGTGTAACGGCAACACCCACATTGCTCCTAGAGGCTCATTTGCATGTACTAAAAGCTCATTTTTCTCAGCAATACAGACACATATGAACATGGGACCAACACAGATGTCTTTAGCTGCCAAGTGCACATGTAACAGGTCAGCCAGTCTCATAGGAACAAATCTGCTGACAGATGTCCTTTTAAGGACATATCCTGCCAATATGCCATCACCTTATTAGATGGGAATACCCCTTTAAGATCAGTATATGGGGAATATTCATTCAGTGCGTTGGTGGGGTCCCGTCTCTTGGACAGAAAGCGCTGTACATAGAAAACCAATAAAAAGCAAGGGAAATAATACAATCTCTAGGAGTAAGTCCCATGTTTCCAGTCTCTGGACATCCAGTATGCTCTACCAGCCACCTTTTTTTCTCATTTATACAGGGATATTTATTTCTAAAATGTTTCTGACTTCTCTGTTCGGTGAATGTATTGATGCAGCGGGCACATTCATGTCCTGCTTGTTTTATTGCTTCTTCTCCCGTGTTTGCAGAATGAGGTGCAGAACATCAAGTTCAACAGCTCAGGCCGTTGCGAGGCACCCCTGGTCCGCACTGACAATCCTAAGAGTTGGTACGAGGACGTGGAAGGCTGCGGCATTCAGTGTGAGAACCCACTGTTTACTCAGAAGGAGCATCGAGAGATGCACATCTACATTGCCATATTCAGCTCCGTCACAATATTTTTCACCTTCTTCACTCTGGTAAGCTGCTGGACAGGTTATTTCAGATCACAGTAAGACAGGTTTTTGAATTTCATAACGTGGCTCCATATTATGGTTTATATTAGGCTATCACACTGCGTTCAGGATCTCCTGATGGAAACCTCAGACATATGTCACTGAGAGACATCCATCACCCATAGGTGCCTATATTAAACACATGTCTATCGCATGGTGTATGTTTTTTTTACTGGAAAAGCACAGTCCTTACAAACTGTATGCCTGACATATACCGAATGATGGGTGTCTATGCAGGGATATACACAGCCTTTCTGCTGCTTGAGGCGAAAACTGAAACGGCGCCCCCCACTTCCCCCAATGGCAATTTCTTAACATAACCCTTTTGCCACAATGAAAGCGCTCATTGCCCATGAATCTTCCACTGCCCTCTCTTGCCCCTACCTGGTGCTGCCTGAGGCGATCGCCTCACCCTGCCTCATTGGTGGTGCACCCCTTTGTCTATGGGTATGTATGGGTATGTTTCATGTATGTGTCAGCACTGCTTTCTTGGCACATACGGCAAACATGCAGGGGAAATGCAATGTGAAAGGAGCCTTACTCTGCCACAAGACCTGGACCTACAGAACCAAACTTCTGGTTCAGTAGAATTGTAGTAATGGAAAGGTAGTTTGTTTGCGGCCGTAATGTGGATGATTGTGACTGCATTGTGTGAAGTAGGCTATCCTTCAAAGGTTTCCTTTACATGTAGCCTTCACTTTAGGTGATTGATAAGAACATTCCTAATTTGTTTCTCTTTTTTTTTGCCAGGCTACATTTCTTTCAGATTGGAAAAATTCCAACCGATACCCTGCAGTCATCCTTTTTTACGTCAATGCCTGTTTCTTCATGGGCAGCATTGGGTGGCTAGCACAATTCATGGACGGTGCCAGGAAAGAAATAGTTTGTCGTGGAGATGGCACCATGAGACTTGGAGAACCCACGTAAGCTCTCTGCATTTCACAAACCTTTCTTGAAGTTTTTAATTTAGGATCCGCAGTCTGCAGATTAAGGGCTCATGCACACGGCCATTGCCCTTTTTGCGTTCCGCAAATTGTGGATCGGCAAAACTCAAATACTGGCGGTGTATGTTACTCATTTTTCAGAATGGAACGTCCGCCCGTTATAGAACTGTCCTATCCTTGTTCATAATACAGACAAGAATAGGACATGTTCTATTTTTTTGCGGGTGCCGTGGAATGAACACGCGGTGTTCTGTCCGCATCTTTAGCGGCCCAATTCAAGTGAATGGGTTCACATCTAGTAACATAGTAACATAGTTTATAAGGCCAAAAAAAGACATCTGTCCATCCAGTTCGGCCTGTTTTCCTATAAGTTGATCCAGAGGAAAGTAAAAAACCCCTGTGAGGTAGAAGCCAATTTTCCCCACTTTAGGGAAAAAAAATTCCTTCCCGACTCCAATCAGGCAATCAGAATTACTCCCTGGATCAACGACCCCTCTCTAGTAACTATAACCTGTAATATTATTACCCTCCAAAAATACATCCAGGCCCCTCTTGAACTCTTTTAGTGAACTTACCATCACCACCTCCTGAGGCAGAGAGTTCCATAGTCTCACTGCTCTTACCGTAAAGAATCCTCTTCTATGTTTGTGTACAAACCTTCTTTCCTCCAGACGCAGAGGATGGCCCCTCGTCACAGTCACAGTCCTCGGGATAAATAGATGATGGGAGAGATCTCTGTACTGACCTCTGATATATTTATACATAGTTATTAGATCTCCCCTCAGTCGTATTTTTTCTAAAGTGAATAACCCTAATTTTGATAATCTTTCTGGGTACTGTAGTCCACCCATTCCAGTTATTACTTAAGTTGCCCTCCTCTGTACCCTCTCCAGCTCTGCTATGTCTGCCTTGTTCACAGGAGCCCAGAACTGTACACAGTACTCCACGTGTGGTCTGACTAGTGATTTGTAAAGTGGCAGGACTATGTTCTCATCACGGGCATCTATGCCTCTTTTGATGCAACCCATTATCTTATTGGCCTTGGCAGCAGCTGTCTGACACTGGTTTCTACAGCTTAGTTTGCTGTTCACTAAAATTCCTAGGTCCTTTTCCATGTCAGAGTTACCCAATATTTTACCATTTAGTATGTACTGGTGACTTGCATTATTCCTTCCCATATGCATAACTTTACATTTGTCAGTGTTAAACCTCATCTGCCACTTCTCTGCCCAAGCCTCCAGTCTATCCAGATCCATCTGTAGCAGTGTACTGTCCTCTTCTGTGTTAATTACTTTACACAGTTTAGTGTCATCTGCAAAAATTGATATTTTACTGTGCAAGCTTTCTACAAGATCATTAATAAATATATTGAAGAGAATAGGGCCCAATACTGACCCCTGTGGTACCCCACTAGTTACAGTGACCCAATCTGAGTATATGCCGTTAATAACCACCCTCTGTTTTCTATCACTGAGCCAGTTACTTACCCACATACAGACATTTTCTCCCAGTCCAAGCATTCTCATTTTATATACTAACCTTTTATGTGGTACAGTGTCAAATGCTTTGGAGAACTCCACATATACGACATCCATTGATTCGCCGCAGTCAAGTCTAGAACTTACCTCCTCATAGAAACTGATTAAATTGGTTTGACATGACCGATCCCTCATGAAGACATGCTGATATGGAGTAATTTGCTTATTTTCATTGAGGTACTCCAAGATAGCATCTCTTAGAAAACCTTCAAACAGTTTACCCACGACAGATGTTAAACTTACTGGCCTATAGTTCCCAGGCTCTGTTTTTGGCCTATAATTCCCGGACATCTGATCTGCAAAAAATGCAGATCGGATGTGGAAAAAAATACGTTTATGTGCATGAGCCCTAACAGTGGTGGCAAGCACATGATCAAGCCAATAAGAAATCTTTGGTACACATATTTAATTTGGGTCTCAGCAGGGCATCCGAAACCTTCCAACTGTGGAGGGCGGAGACTAATGGGTGAACAAATGCACAAATTTGAAGGTTATACCTCCAAAACCTGCAAAGGTTCAGGCTTACATATCATGGCCGCCCCATGGAGACCCAACCTAAGGCTACTTTCACACTAGCGGCAGGCCTGATCCGGCAGGTGAAGGGTGCTGCCGGATCAGGACTGCCGCAGCGACATGTGTGGAGCCGGAACCGCGCTCCGGCCCCACACATGTCACACAGTACATACATACACACAGACACACACACATATACTCAGACAAATACACATACATACTTACATGCTCCCGGCAGGTCTTCAGAGCACTGGTGGAGCAGGACGGCTCGCACAGGTGACGATTCCCCACAGCGCCCTCTGCTAGGCGCCTGGTGGAATCGTCATCTGTGCGCGCCGTCCTCTCCCTCCGGCGCACTGGAGACCTGCCGGGGAGCATGTAAGTATGTATGTGTATTTGTATGTATATATGTCTGTGTATGTTTATGTGTATGTCTATGTCTGTATGTGTGTATTGTGTGTATGTGGTGACGGATCCGTCATGAACTCCATTGAAAGTCAATGGAGGGCGGATCCGGTTACCATTGTGGTCACACCAGACGGATCCGCCCCCATTGACTTGCATTGGGGGTCATTCCGGATCCGTCTTGGTGCGGATGCCTGGACTGGAGAGAAAACCGCAGCATGCGGTCTGAAGACGGAACGGAATGCTTTCAGGAGCATTCCGTTGTCTTCAGTTCAGTTTTGTCCCCATTGACAATGAATGGGGACAAAACTGAAGCGTTTTATTCCGGTATTGAGCCCCTATGACGGAACTCAATATCGGAATTTTAAAACGCTAGTGTGAAAGTAGCCTAAGAAGGATTGAATTGTGCCAGATTTGTTTTAAAAGAATATTTCAATAAATTAGACATGTATTTTTCCTTTTGTCTTTAATATATGTGTTTAACCTGTTTAGCGCAATTCACAATTCTTCTTAGACAAAATAATTTCTAAACTTTTAAGTCCGATATTAAAAAAAAGTATCAAAAACACATAATAAATGTAATATGACATGTACTCATGTACCTCAAAATTTGGAGTAGATTTGTTTTTTTCCTATTAGTTTTCAAGGTTTTGGAAAGTAAAATGTGATGTCATACTTTCCCCCTATAACCATCAAGCAGATCACCATCATAGCCTGTAGGAGATGGGTGAATGGATTATAGTACTAGAACAGCTGGGGAGAATCTTCTGCTTGGTTGACACAATCTATACAAGTCGCTGATGCATTGTTTTTCTGGTTGTGTGATGTCATATTACCGTGTCAGATTTTACATGCATATGACTAGAAAATGGAGCAAATAATGTAAAATCTCATGCTTTTTAACCTTTCTACTTTTTTCCAGATCAAATGAAACTCTCTCTTGTGTGATCATATTTGTCATTGTTTACTACTCCATGATGTCAGGGGTGATCTGGTTTGTCATGCTGACGTACGCTTGGCACACATCCTTCAAAGCTCTGGGCACCACTCACCAGCCACTCTCTGGCAAGACCTCTTACTTCCATTTGATCACTTGGTCCATTCCCTTTGTGCTGACTGTGGCTATCCTTGCTGTGGCTCAGGTAAGATGACAACATAATGCAGGTATAGTTATGTTAATGTGGACTGTGGCTAGTATACTGGAGCTGAGCTGCAATACCAGACACAACCCATGGACAAGAGAGGCGCTGTGAGAAACAAATTATCCTTTTAACCCATGACACCACCTCCCGAATTGAATACTTTATGATGATCTTTCTAGATATTTTACAGCTTTTTTCTGTTTTGCTGTTTCTTGGATGTCAGCTTTTCAGTTCAACTACATTTTAAATACCTAATATATCAGCATTTTATGTATTATCAAATTAGTAATAGTACAGGGATGCAATCACTGCACCTCATTTATATGGACCATGATGCTTTCTCTTTGTGCTCTCTATTCACTTGTGCAGGCCGTCTTCTTGTTGCAGTCTTTTTAACTGATTGTAAAAGTAACATTTTTCATTGCATTTTTCATTTTGTAAAAATTAAAACATTCATTTTTTCCTATATGCCAGATAAAAGTCTCATACCAGAACATGCTGCAGTTTGATAAAACAGCCGCGAACTGCAAAAATACTACAAACCGACACACATTTACGAATGGCATTACACCACTATTGTACTATAAAGCGTCCCAAATTATGGCCCACGCCATATGTGCACCATAATTTGTGACTTTTTACGCTTCTCAGTGCTTTTCCAAAATGGCAAGAAAAGGGGCAGGGCTTAGAAGAAGGGGCTGGGCTTCACACCACATGCTGGATTTACTATTACTAACTTTCACCAGAAAGTGGCGTAATTTATAGCTGAAGCCTGTGTTAGGGATATTCCAGTGATAGAGTTACCTGCAGTTTTTATCTCTCTCTCTTGCATAGATGATAACTGCTAGATTGGTGACATAGCTGACTATATCACTCTGCCATTCCTGCCGTTCCACGGCAAGGGACCACCATTCTGGTGATTGGTGGCGATCCTAGTGATCGAACTCCCCACGATCTAGCAGTTATCCCATATTCAGTGGACTTGTGAAAATTGCTTTTAGTGTAACTCGTTTTAACCAGAATACCTTTTTGTTAGCATTTCAGCAGATTCAGGCGGAAAACAGACTGCAGTAAATAGTGGCCAGTATTTGGCTGGTACTGTAGATCTCCGTGACAATGACGAGAAATTAGGCTACAATGCACCTTTCCAGTGGCTGCTATGGGCTAGTATATGAAGTCCTCTAACATATTTCACAGGCTTCAAAAAGGATGAGACTAGGCCATGTGTGGACTGGGAGCTTAAAGTGGCCCTGGAAAAAAATACTAAAAGTGGCCCCATTTTGTAGTCAGGTCCAAATTGATGGAAGGCAGGGACAGCAATACCATTTTGTGGTACATTATACCATCCCAACAGCCAAATAACACATTCCATCACAAAATACTGCCAGCAGCACAAAATAAACCCACAAAATCTTCCACTGGCCGGCCTTGAGGAGGACTTAGGCAGCCCTCTGGGCATCAGCCCACCGGGAAATTTCACACAACAGTAAAATACAGCTGTGTGAGCGCAGTTTTTTTCAGAACCATTGAAATCAATGGTGCTATTTCAAAAACCGTTTTTTTTTTTTAATGACCCAAACATACCTCCAAAAAAAAAATAGGACATCCGATTTTGGCCAGTATCACTCCATACAATTGAAGGAGGCGGTTTTTATAAAGCATCTGTTAAAAAAAAGCCATCAAAAATGGGCCACTTTGCCATTTCAAATGGCCGTTTTTTATAACGTGTGAATGTACCCATAGTTTCAATGTGTACTCTCTACAGTGACCACAAGGTGGCATTGTGCAACCATTTCTTTCAATGAACACACTGTATTAGGCCTCATCCACGGATCTGTATTGCATGAATCCCAAATAAGACCCCCATAGAATTTTATTTTCAAGGGAAAAAAATGATGGTATGATATGATGCATATTGTATAATTGTGTGCATGTCTTCAAATGGCACGTGACCCAGCAGTTTGCAACGTGCTGCTTGGGGACACGTCACTGCTAAGGCAGTCATTGGCTGCAGGAACACACATGACCCCATCCATGCAGGAAGTTTACATGGGGGGACTGGAAATGCAGTAAATACAGCTCTGGACCCACGAAGCTGGAACTGAGCATAGCGGAGCAGGTAAGTATAATTCCCTTCACATGTCCCATGGGGAGGGGAATTTTAAAAAAGCAAATCATGGACAACCCCGTTATTTTTATATTAATCTGTCTGTACCTTTGAAGTGTACTATACTAGCAAAATGTTACATTTAAGTAAATAAATATGACATTTACATTTGTGTCTTAATAGGTGGATGGTGACTCTGTGAGCGGTATTTGCTTTGTGGGATACAAAAACTACAGGTATAGAGCTGGCTTTGTCTTGGCTCCTATTGGAATTGTCCTGGTAGTTGGAGGTTACTTCCTTATACGAGGTGAGAATGTATGATGTTGTTAAAAAAATAGCTCAACTTTTTATCTATCTATCTATCTATCTATCTATCTATCTATCTATCTATCTCTAACATATCTATATATATAAAAAATAAACAACTTACTCGCCTTTAAAATGTCCCTCCTTTCCTCTGCCGCTGCTCTGATTCCTGTTGGACCTGCAGTGATGACGTCACATTTATAGTTCACGTGACCACTGCAGCCTATCCCTAGCTTCAGCAGTCATGTGTGCCTGAACGAAATATCCCTGCTGAGGCCAGTGATTGGCTGCAGTGTCATGTGAATGATGAATACCACATAACCGCTGCAGTAGGGATCAGAGCGGCAGGTACCATTGTGGCAGCGCAGGAGAGGCGGTATATATTTTTATTTAACATAGCTTTGTACTTCCTGTCTTAGTTTGATAAATAAGAGAAGGTTACTATTCCAATCAGATTTTTGTACATTGTAATATTTATTTGTTTCCTTATTCTGTTCCTGAAAAAGCTAGGTAACAGCTAAAAGTGCACTCTCATAGGGCCGTCATTCATCTTTCCCCAGGGGCGGACTGGGAACTGAAATTGTCCCTGGAAAAAAAAAGAAAAAGTGGCCTAAGTTGTAGACAAGTCCAAATTGACAAGTAGGCAGGGCCAACACAAACCACAAGTAAAATGGGACAACAGAGGTAGACAGGGCCTGCAATACTGTAGTGCAGCATAAAATACCGCCCCAGGAAAAGCCAGTACCACAGTGAAGCATAAAATACTGCCCCATCACCATACTAAGGACAGTGATAGCGTCGAATTCAAGAGGACACCTTCAGGTGCTGGCCAAGTGCATATGTACCTGATGCTCCTAACATTAATTAAATCTGAGAGCATCAGATTGTTATGTACCTGGACAGTGGTCGTGAAGAGAGCTCGGGTGCTCCCCTGGGCATGAGCCCACTGGGAAATTTCCCTGTATGGTACATGACCAGTCCCTGTCTTTCCCTCACTACTGAATGTTAAATATACCTACAATAGTAATGTAGTGATGTTTGAGCGGGGGGATATGTATCACTGTGTTTTTCTTATTCACAAGTCTGGGAAAGCTTGTGACAACAAGAAAGAGATGTAACTAAAAAATGACAGAAAAGATTTTATGACCAGTTAATATAGGATGAATCAGGGACTTCTATTCACTGCTGGTCTCTCTGTAGTGTTGGATGGACTGAACATAAACTGTGAACCTGTGAAATGACATACTGTTAGCTGTCGGTCTCTCCGCACGCACTGTGGAGCTGTCCGTATGATGATAATGGAGTGAACTGAACATGCAATTCTCTTATAGGTGTGATGACTCTGTTCTCCATCAAAAGCAATCACCCTGGACTACTTAGTGAGAAGGCAGCCAGTAAAATCAATGAAACCATGCTGCGGCTAGGTAATGCTTTGCCATTCAAATTAAATCATTATAAAGTCAGGTTAATAGAGATGTAGCACCATGCAGAGAGTACACGTTACAAGTAGCTCATGCCTCTTATTACAGACATATTAAAAAAAGTATAAGACTCTGTTCACACAATATACGGTACATATATTGGTGTGTGGCAGATGTATGAGCTATACGCAGGCTTGGACTGGCCCACAGGGGAACAGGTGAATCCCCCGGTGGGCCCCTAGTCCCCCACCCCCTGCACAAGTGGCACATGGCACAGTAGACTGACATGTAGATAGGCTGGCTGAGATGCTCTACAGTACATTGCCTACGTACGTATAAAAAACTGGGTAGTGTGGACAGGTAGTATATGCATGTAGCTTTACAGTGGGCCCCCAGAATGAATTTTACTGGTGGACCCTGGGTACCCCAGTCCGACACTGGCTATACGTCCTGCATGTGCATCATGTATACCCCGAACTCAATATGAACAGACCCTAAGTCAGTGTCCTACTGTATAAACTGCATTGGTGTGGCAAGCGTAGTATTCTATAGCTCTATCTGTATTCACCGTCATTTTTATGTTTTTTTTTATACTGATTTCACATTCATTTGAATACAGAAGTTATGGGGTTTCACTGTACAATACACAGCATTAGCAGGGGAGTACACAGATCTCATAGGCCCACCCAGTCCACCAAGTTTCCCAATATATGTGTGACGATCACTCCCTGGTACCGCAAAGTGCAATGCCCTGATTTAATTTATGTTTTTTGCTTTATTTATTAAGTGGAAGAAATTAAAATTTAAAAAAGGTGTAATAAAAAAGTCATCCCCTACCACATCCACTTTATCCAACTTCTGTTTTAGAAAAAGTGGAATAGTTGCTTCATAAATACGGCACTCATGCTGAACACCATATTTCTCAATGTATTCACACCTTAAAACTGTCAAAATACATTGATAGATCTATTACAAAGCTGACTGCCTGCAGCCACCACTAGGGGGAGCTCAGTGCATAGGAATTTACACCCCATTTAGAAGAGCAGAAGAGAGCCCATCGACTACAATGGGGTCCATTAGGTTTCTGTTCGGGTGTCTGCTTTTTTTTAGTAGAAAAGAAAGCCCTGCATGCAGCTCTTTTTGGTGGAATCTGCGACAGAGGCCCCAATGCAGATGTCTCTATGCTCTAACTGGAATGGAAACTGAAAATAATCTCTATGCATTGAGCTGCGACTCGTGGCGGCTGCAAGAAAATGCAGTTTTCTTGTTTGGACCAGAAGAAGAAGCTCAGCGCCAGGCACCCCTCCCCCCCCCCCAGGTCCCGTTGAAGTTGTGTGGTCTGCCTCCAATGAAGTTATGCCACTGAGCATGAGCAGACAATTAAGTTACTTACCCATCCTATAACTATCTGTCCTATTGTACCCTGCACAGACCAGGGACTTCTGCACTAGCAGCAGGGCAGACAGCTGGGAACTGGCCATGCCTCCCTTTGGAACATTTTTTTTCCATTCTATAAAACCTCGTAATCCTGGAACTGTGCCAGGTAAATTAGACTTATTGTATATAGCAAATGGCCAGTGTAGATTGACTCTCCATATGTTAACATTTACAATGCATTTGCATCTAATGCCTGTTAAGCAGGCTTTGGTAATCCTGTACACATACAAGTCTCATAATGCAGATGTAATACTCATATTTCTAGCCGGGATTACAACATTAAAGCTATCAAATATGTTACAGGAAAAGTATACCAGCACAGCGCTGGATTATTGGTCCCAAGCCACATAGAAATCCATTTATTTAATGGTGTACAATACAGATGTAAAGGGTCAAATTCTTATAAAATAACTTTATAGTGGTGGGTTTATCTGCCAACACCAATAGATTTGAAGATCCTAGAGATTTGGATGCTTTATGACACCATCAGCCCAGGTGTCTAGTTAAATGCTCACACAGCATGATTGATTTTAATTCATTAGAAAGAGTATTTCATTATATAGAAGACCATAAGGTTCATAATGATACTAGGCACCCTCCGGATGATATATGGAAGACTGGAGGTCTCATGGAAGCTCAGTACTTATATATCCCAGCATTGCCACGTGCCTAATGCTCTTCTTCATTATCTGTTCCAATACAGGAATATTTGGATTCTTGGCATTTGGTTTTGTGCTCATCACCTTTAGCTGTCATTTTTATGACTTCTTCAACCAAGCCGAATGGGAAAGGAGTTTCCGTGAATATGTTCTGTGAGTATTGCAATTAACTAGGCAATTCGGAATGTATCTGGGGTGACTTCACATGTCATCCATTGTGTTTATAGAGACCATAGGGCCACCTTCACACATCAGTGTCTAGTATCAGTATTTGTAAGCCAAAACCAGAAGAGGGTCCAGGAAGTGTAAGAGGGTCAAGGTCTTTCCAGTATATTTTTTCTCTGTAGGTTCCACTCCTGGTTTTGGATTACCATGAAAAATAATGAGCAAAATATGCAAGTGTGAAAGTGACCAGCATGCTCAGCCTAAGTGACGTGGTCAAAGCCTTCCTTCATCATTGTCATTTCTAGCTAAAATTATATCATAGTGAAAAAACTATAACAATGTTAGGCATTGTAACCGAACAAGCCAGCGTACAAGGTGACATCATTATTCAGTGTAAATGGGAGCCTCTATGGAATATCTCACCTGGAACATTGGTGACATACTGCTAGGATATGCCACCAATGCCAGATACAGGGGCGGATTGGGAACTCAAAGTGGCCCTGGAAATAAAGGTAGAAGTGGCCCCATATTGTAGGCGGAGCCAAATGTGTAGAAGGCGTGGCCAAAAAGGAGGTGGGGTCATTAAATAGCAAGAAAAACATATGTGGTATCGATGTAATCGTAATGACCGGGAGAATGAAGAACACTAGTCAGTCTTACTGCATAGTGAATGCCATAAAAACAAAACCCATAAAAGTGTGCTGGAACTGGATTTTTTTTCAATTCCACCCCATTTGGATTTTTTTTCCAGCTTACTGCTACATCATATTCCATATTGAACGGTGCCATTAGAAAGTACAACTTGTCCCGAAAAGCAACAAGTCCTCATACGGCTATGTGAACGGAAAGATAAAGTTAAGGCTCTGGGAAGTCTGAAAGTAAACAACTAAAATACAAAAAGGGAAAACTGCAAAGTCAGGAAGGGGTTAAGCATTTTTTGGCCATGTTTTCTATCAATTTTCATTTTTTATTTGTAGCTTTTTCACTTATTTTTTATTTTTATTGTAGTTATTTTTCTTTATTCATTTTATTTCACAACTGGCTTGAATAATATAAGTCTTTCACATTGAGTTTGGATCCATTGCCATGATCATAACCGTTTGGCGGTCCTGCACATTCTGCCCTATTTTAGAAATGCCTATTCTTGTCCACAAAACGGACAAGAATAGGGCATCTTCTATATTTTTTGCAGGGCCACAGAATGAACATACAGATGCAGACAGCGCTCAGTGCAGTCCATTAAAATGAATGGGTCCGCATCCAATCCGCAAAATATGCAGATCCGATACGGACCAAATATACAGTCATGTGAATGGGGCATTACACATTTATTTATTTTTTCTCTAATAATACCATACTTTCTTTTGACTTTAATAAAAATATATATTTTTTATTCTTCCTTTTATCCACCCCCTTCCATCTATCTCTCTGTCTCATAGTACTGACAAGCTGAAGACCCTGAACTAGCCTGGCATGCACAGGGTTACATCGCAAGCTGCCTGCCCTGCTGTCATTATGATAATGAGAGAGCACAGCAGGGGTGCCAGGGCCGTCCACTTGCGATCTATGTCTCTGTGTAGCTAGGCTAGCTGACACTGCGCACGCCAGCCAGCCCAATGATCCCATTTATCTTTAGTGAGATTCTTCAAATTCTTCAAGTGTCAAACACTCTAACTCACCCAGGCAGCCTAGGGGTAGAGCGGCCGGCAGACTAGTGATGTGAGAGATCTCACACACCGCAGTGGCCGAGCCGCCGAGCCCCATTCATAAATACACCCACTGTCACAATGTAGCCCATCAGGGGCTGGCAAACAGGAACTTTGTCACTCACAGTAAGTCCCCGTGCTGCACGTAGCACGCCACACACGGCCTCAATTTAAAACACCACTCCCCTCACATACATACTCACAGGCAGCAGCCAAGAAGTGTCATAGAGTCAGTCAGACAGTCGGGACTCAGCACTGTGCAGCGCAGCAGGAGGTATGTGTATTGGCGCGCGCTGGCTGCAAGTGTTTAGAACAATACCTGGGCTCCCTCCACCGGCCCACTGCACATAAAAAACATGCGGCCCACCGGGAACCTTCCCGGTACAATACATTGCCAATCCGCCCCTGGCCAGATAGATGCAGGTCCCACCTCTAGAACAAAGCTCCCAAAGAGAACGAGGGCACACTGTTCATCCTTGGCCTCCCTCCATTCATTTCTATGGCAGTTCCATAAAAGTGAATGGGGCGGTGGCTGCGCTTGCACGGTGTGCTCACCAATAATTTCTAGGGACTTCTGAAAATAGCTTAGCACAGCGCTTGGCTAATTTTGGCACTCCCATAGAAATAAGTTGAGGACAGCAGTGCAGTGCGCTATCCCAGAGGTGGGACCCGCACCAATCTGACATTTAGTCCTAGCAATATGACACCAATATTCTAGGTGAGACAACCCCTCTAAAGGCTGAAAATAGTTACTGAAGTGGTATTCTGACATCATAAGTAACAGGTTTAAAGTGTTAAAGTGTTTTGTTTTTTTTAAATGGCTGTTTACTATTGATGACCTATCCTCTGGATAGGTCATCAGAATTTGACTGTTTGGGGTCTGTCTCCCAGCAACCCCATCAACCAGATGTTTGAGGAGACTGCAGCATTCATGGGCGCTCCTAGGCCTGTGATGTCACCTACATTGGTCACATGTCTAGCCTGAGTTGCAATACCTAGCACAGCAGCAATACAATGGACCGCGCTGTGCTTGGTAAGCTCTGAGGAGGCAGTGGACTATCTGCATTGATCATTTAATGATCTGTATATTTCTTTCACAAAACATTACTCAAGGAGCCCTCCATTTGACATGTGCAATCTACTATTTTTCAGATGTGAAGCCAATGTGACCATTGCCACTGAGACCAACAAGCCAGTTCCAGAGTGTGAAATAAAGAACAGGCCCAGCCTCCTTGTAGAGAAGATTAACCTCTTTGCCATGTTTGGAACTGGCATATCTATGAGCACTTGGGTGTGGACCAAAGCAACAATTATTATTTGGAAGAGGGCCTGGTGCAGGTGAGGTCTGAAATTGGAGGTTCATTAAAATAGACATTCTTGTTTCAATTTTTTTATATTTTCCAAAATGATTAAAACAATAATTGTCTCAAATCATAAGACAAAGAAGAGGGAAGACTGATTGCTCAGTAGTTAGCAATATTACATGGCCTTATTCTTATTCTCTGTACTCATGGTATGTGGTAACCATAAGATGTGTATTAAAACAATTTCAGTGCTGTACACAATGGCTCTGATTTACTAATGTGGCTGTGCCTACAATTTTTCTAAAAAGTGGTGCAAATTGGCACGATTCTAGTGCATTTTGGCGTACTTAGGATTTCTATACTTTTTTGGAATTGCTCAAAAAGGAATGGGGCTTAGTGGGAATGGGGTAGAGCTTCATAGGAAAGATGCATGACCTAAGATGTGCCAAATTTTGTGCAAAATTACGTATTCCATCTCAAATTAAACTAACCAATAGTCAGAGAAAAGTGTCTATCTCTGCACTACATGTATCATCCAGCCTGGGCCACTGTGATAAATCTGGGGCAGGTCTAGACAGCTTAGTAAATTGGGGCCGCTGTTTTGTATATGATTCATGAACAAATTAGTTTGCATGCATAGCAACGATACCTAGTAGTAGGGGCGTAGCTATAGGGGGTGCAGAGGTAGCAGTCGCTACCGGGCCCAGGAGCCTGAGGGGGCCCAAAGACCCTTGTGCCGCATAAGAAGACACTGGATTTAGAGAAAGTGCATGCTGGTCAAGTTACAACTCTGGCTGGAAGGAAGGGGTTAGTTAAAAACTTTGGCAAGGGGGGAGGGTGGGTGCCATTTCAATTTTTGCCTCAAGTAGCATGAAGGATATGTGCTTCCCTGCCCCTGGCCACAAAATACTGAGGGAAAGGGGGGGGCCCAAGCTGAACTGTTGCACCAGGGCCCATGAGCCATTAGCTACGCCCCTGCCTAGTAGTATACCCACAATTTTATTTTACACTAAAAACATACTGATTTTAAAATCTTCTTTCTGGTTATGGCCACACTAGGCCCTCTTTCCACAGCAAAATGTCCACTGTGGATTTTGATGCAATTTCAAAGGGTGAAATCCATGGTGGGAAGGCGCATTATAGATTAACATGCTGAGGATGTAAATTCATCACACGGGTTATCCATGTGCTTTCCACATTTGTATGTCCGTTCCACCAAAATATAAAATATACCTACAAAATCTGGACTACAGACCCACTGAAGTCAATGGGTCCACAAAAAATGCAGATGCAATGCGGATGGGATCTGTATTTTGCAAATCTGCAATTTGCAGACAACAAAATACATATAGTCATGTGCATGAGGCCTAAGGGTACAAAGAAACATGGCAGGAGGTTAAAGGGAACCAAAAGGGACCATAAACTGCCAGCAGTACCTTAAAGCTGTTGACATCAGGTTTCTAATTATCTTGTGTAAGATGTGTAAGGTGCATTATTGTTGTAAAACAACTCTTATTCCCCCGCGGGTTGTATGCAAATAAGGTTCTTGAAGTCAAGGGGGCAGCAGCTTTCACACTTGAAGTCAAGCTCACTGTACCCCCTTCCCGCCCCTTCGTATTTGATTGATGGCCTTTTGTCTATTTTTGGCGAGATTCCATCCTGAGACTTTTTGCCTGTGCTTTGATCCCTGTTGTAGGATACTTGGCTTCAGCAAGTCAATGCACAGGTGCAGACTCACGTGGGCAAGCGCTTCAGAGAACATTACCCCGCATCAGCATAAGTCACAAGATCAGAAGCGCCTGCGCATTGGCTTGCTCAATCCAAGTACAGTACAGCTGGGATCAATGCGCAGGCGCTGGAAACAACATCATACGGCGCACGTGCAGTATCTCAGGATGGAATCTCGCCTGAAAAAGGAGCACAAAGGGAGCGCTGTGAGCTTGACTTCAAGAACCTTATTTGCTTACAACCTGAGGGGGAATAAAACTTGTTTTACAGCGATCATGCAACTCGGACATTTTACACAAGAACCTCATTAGAGTCCTGATGTCAACAGCTTTAAGTTACTGCTGGCGGTTTATGGTCCATGTTGGTGCTGACAGGTTCCCTGTAAAAGAGTCATCCCATGACAAACATTTATCCCTATCCAGAATAGGGCATGAGTGTCTGATCAGTGGGGGTCCAACCACTTGGACCTTCACCTATCATGAAATGGAGTTGCAGTTATACGTGTCCTGCCACTCATCTCCTTGGGACTGGCAGAGATAGCCATGTACAAGCTTTCATTCTAGTCTGATATTTAGGAAAAGCTCAAGGTTAGGCTTCACAATCATACTAAAAGAAACCTGGGTTACAAAGAAGTATAACTTGTTTGTTGGGAATAACCTTGATTTCTATGTCATCCTTTGCTTGTCAGGATTTTGGGGCGTAGTGACGATGAACCTAAGAGAATCAAGAAAAGCAAGATGATTGCAAAGGCATTTTCCAAGCGGAAGGAGTTGATTAACAACCCTGAGAAGGAACTATCCTTTAGTCTGCACACAGTCTCCCATGAAGGACCGGTTGGTGAGTACACCATTAAAAAAAAAAAATTAAAAGGCTGCATGTGGTTTTTAGTCAGCTAAAATACACACACTGGACTATTTCTGATGCCAAGGGTGGCCAGTAGGTATAAGGTTACATGGCCCCTAACTCTACCCTCTAAAGGAACAACTTTTAGCAAATGGCCCAAGGGTCATTGAAAAGGGTTTAGGCAGAAACCCTTCTGTCCTGTGTGGGGGGCCTGGTTTCATCCTTGCTATGGGGCCCTTACTTCTCTATGCACACCACAGGCTACTGTCTTTTGTAACCTACGAGCACTTGCAGCTCAGCCTCATTTACTTTAATGGGAGTAAGCTGTGCCTAGGAAATGTGACCGATGAACATGTCTCTGGCCTTGGGAGAGGCTGCAGGGCTCACTGGAGCCCTGAGATGTCTTTAGATAAAAATCTCAGAAAAAAACACTTTTAAAATGTGAAGCTACTCCAGTACTAAAGTGTTGTAGTAATACACTTTCATCAGAGGCCTGGGGAAGGGTCCCAGCGGGTGGCTTCATAGCTCCTTGTCCTGGTTCTTCAATTTGTGTTAGATTTGGAATCATTATGTGTGATCTTTTTAATCCTCAGCTGGTTTAAACTTTGACATCAATGAGCCATCTGCTGATATGTCTTCTGCATGGGCGCAGCATGTCACAAAGATGGTGGCTAGAAGAGGAGCCATTTTACCACAGGACGTGTCTGTAACTCCAGTGGCCACTCCAGGTAATTTACAACTCTTATTTGTGCTATGATCTTTTTTCATTATCACAATTATCATGTGACTTCCTCATGTGCCAGGAAGATGAATACCTTTCCAGAGTGACCATTGTTGAAACTGTTGAGGATCCAGTCAGAGCAATGCTCTGTCTTCAGTGATCTGTTTGCAATATATGACTGGAAAACTCCTGGCACATATGTTAAACAGTTCTATAGACCCTCATTCACCAGGCACAAACCAAAAGAGTGTCCTTTGGCCTCCATTCAACTGGAATACATCTGATTTCTCGCTTTTTTGCTATATGGAATAGCAGAGCAGAATGTGCTATTCCATACAGAGGCATCCAGAAAACAGTATAGGCTTTTTAATGTGGAAGTCTACAGGTGTCAGATGCCAATAAGTGACATCTATTGAACATACCCATCCAAGGTTTCTATTGGAAAATCCTCGAGAACACATGCGAATGTAACCTCAGCCTTTAGGCCTCATGCACACGACAGTGAAAAATGGCCGTGTGACTGCCGTCTAAGTAGCGGCCGTCACACGGCCATTTTTGGTGCCAATGTTAGCCTATGGGGCTATTCACATGGCCGTTTATTTAACTGCCAGTGAATAGTGTCCGTCCAGAAATAGGACATGTCCTATTTCTGGGCCGTTTTCACGGACCGACTGCCCCATTGAGATCAATGGGGCCGTTTTTAACGGCCGAGTGACCGGATTGCTCCCGTCTAACGGCCGTTAAAAATGGGTACCCTGTGGCTACTCACCCTAGCCACTTGCTCGCGCAGGTCAGTCTCTTGCTTCTTCATTGAGCAGGCCCCACCGATGGACCTGCGTTATGAGCAGTGACGTCATCACGCAGGCGCGTTCAGTGACGTCATCGCTCACAGGTCCTTCGGCAGGTCCTGTCTGTGAGAGAAGACTGCTGCAGCGCGAGCAAGTGGAGAAGGTGAGGTGTGTGTTTTTTTTTTTTTTTTTAAACCTCAAAAAGCAGCTGTGGGGGCATTTATGTAAGATGGGGGCCTACATAGGACATTATTAAAGCTGGGGACATTAAAATAAAAACTACACTATGGGGGGCATTATTTAAGATGGTGGCCTACATGGGGATATTATTAAACCTGGGGACATTAAAATAAAAACTACACTATGGGGGGCATTATTTAAGATGGTGGCCTACATGGGGACATTATTAAACCTGGGGACATTAAAATAAATACTACACTATGGGGGGCATTATTTAAGATGGTGGCCTACATGGGGATATTATTAAACCTGGGGACATTAAAATAAAAAGTACACTATGGGGGGCATTATTTAAGATGGTGGCCTACATGGGAACATTATTAAACCTGGGGACATTAAAATAAATACTACACTATGGGGGGCATTATTTAAGATGGTGGCCTACATGGGGATATTATTAAACCTGGGGACATTAAAATAAAAAGTACACTATGGGGGGCATTATTTAAGATGGTGGCCTACATGGGAACATTATTAAACCTGGGGACATTAAAATAAATACTACACTATGGGGGGCATTATTTAAGATGGTGGCCTACATGGGGATATTATTAAACCTGGGGACATTAAAATAAATACTACACTATGGGGGGCATTATTTAAGATGGTGGCCTACATGGGGATATTATTAAACCTGGGGACATTAAAATAAAAACTACACTATGGGGGGCATTATTTAAGATGGTGGCCTACATGGGGACATTATTAAACCTGGGGACATTAAAATAAATACTACACTATGGGGGGCATTATTTAAGATGGTGGCCTACATGGGGATATTATTAAAGCTGGGGACATTAAAAAAATTCCTACACTATGGGGGACATTATTTTAGCTGGGGCACTATGGAGGACATTATGGGCATCATGGGGGTCATGATTATAGTTGGGGGCAAGAAATAACTGCCAATCCAATTCATCAATTTTTTATGTCCGTTTTTAACGGACATGAAAAACTGATGCAAAACGGACATTAAAAATGGACACACAGCCAGAAAATGGATGCACACACTAATGCAAAATGGCCATGAAAAACTGACAGTGTGTCCGTTTTTAACGGACTTTTTTTTTCACTGTCGTGTGCATGTAGCCTTAGTGTCCCAGTTTATTAGAATATTATAAGTGCAAATTCAGTGCACATGACAGTGAAAAACGGACATGTGATGTGCATTTTTTAAGGGCCATCACACATCCATTTTAAAGGGGTATTTCCATCTTACAAATGTAGTTTGTATAGTCAGATAAAGCCATAACAATATTATTACTAATAGAATGTATTTATATAAAATGTTCCGTTTAGAAGATTTTCCTATTTGTATATCCATTGTCCCACACACATCAGTCAGGCCGTTGCCCCTAGTTACGACCACCGCGGCCATGTAGCAGTGGTGGTCGGCTTGCTCTTGTTCAAATCCGCTCTGAGGTAACTGCTGTATTGTGTACGCACATTACATGAGCATTTACACATCTTAGGGTTGTAGTATTTTTGTCTGCGCTTCCAAAACGCAGAGAAACGGATCCTTTTCCAAGATCAATTAATCTCTATGGAGCAGGATCCGTTTATAAAGTCTGTGTTTTGGACGGATCCTGACCATTGTGTTTTGGACTGGTAGCGTCGAAAACTCAGATGTAAAAGTCCCCTAAGATGTGTCTCCGCATGCTCATGTAACGTGTGTTCACAATACAGCAGTTACCTCAGAGCGGGATTGAACAGGAGCAAGCAGACCACCACTACTACATGGCCGTGGTGGCCGTAACTAAGGTCAACGGCCTGACTGATGTGTGTGGGACAATGGATATACAAATAGGAAAATCTTCTAAACGGTACATTTTATATAAATACATTCTATTAGTAATAATATTGGTATGGCTATATCTAACTATACAAACTACATTTGTGAGATGGGAATACCCCTTTAAGACCAGTGGTAGTCTAAGGGGTTATTCACACGGCAGTTTTTTTGACGGACAGAGAAAAACAATTAAAATAAAAACAGCTGTAATTTTGAAATGTATTTCTTTTACAAGTTTGCTGCTTCCATGTTTTTGTTACATGCTTCTGTGGTATACTGAAGTACAGTTATAATTATTTCATATGTTTTTTTAAACTTTTTTTTTCACAAATGGATCAAGTTTATGCAAAGACTAATATTTTCAGTGTTGGCCCTTTTTTTTTCAAGACTTCTGCAATTCGCCCTGGCATGCTGGATATCAGCTTATGGGCCAAATCCTGACTGATGTCTTGTCTAGTCACTGCTTGGAGTTTATGACATTTTTTTTTTCTTCACTGCCTTTTTGAGGATTGACCACAGGTTCAATATGGGATTAAGATGAAGGGGGTGGAGGGGGGGGGGGGTTATTGGTATGGGGCTATTCCTGGCCATGGAGCCACTTTATCACTTTTGTTTTGTAACATGGTGCTCCATCATGCTGGAAAAATCATTGTTCATCACTGGATCATTGGGAGAGGTTGATCTTGGCAAGTGATAATTAAGTGGCTCAGTGAACAAAGCATTGCAATTTTGAGTCCATGACCAGGAAACTCCCCAGATCTAAATCCCATTAAAATCTGTGGTCAAACCTCAAAAAGTGGGTGGACAGACAAAAACATAGAAATTGTGATAAACTCCAAGCACTGATTAGGCAAGAAATGTATTGCCATCAGTCAGGATTTAGCCCAGAAGCGGATATTCAGAATGTCAGGGCGTATTGCAGAATTCATGAAAAAGAAGGGTCAACACTCTAAATATTGAGTCTGGATAAACTGGATGGATGGTCAATAAAAGTTAAAAAAAATTTAATAAAATGATAATAATTTCACTTCAGTATATCATCTGAGAAAAATCTGACAAAAACATTAGAAAACCTCAAAACCTTTGGCCCCGACAAGAGATGAGCAACTACATAAGCATATTGCTTCAAAACCACAGTAATCACAGAAAATTCCTTTAAAGGGAACCTGTCATCTCCGAAACACCCCCTGAACTAGAGTAAGTGTTGTATAGTGTAAGTGATGCTGAATCCGAATATGTAAGTTTTATCTTCATACTCACTTCCATTCTGACGCTGTGCTCCCACAAACCTGCAGTAAAATGCACTCACTGGACTCCGGTGATCACTCGCATAATGGAGAGGACTCAAAGAAGAGTCCTCTCAGTGCATTTTACTGCAGGTTTGTGGGAGCACAGCGTCAGAATAGAAGTGAGTATGAAGATAAAACTTACATATTCGGATTCAGCATCACTTACACTATACAACACCTACTCTAGTTCAGGGGGTGTTTCGGAGATGACAGGTTCCCTTTAAGCTAAAAAGTTTTTTCTTTCTTTGAAACTTTTATAGTATTTAAAACCATAAACCATTGTAAGCATTAAATCTCAATAAATCCACATCAAATTTTGCATGGTGCAGATTTTCTACAGATTTTCCTGTGTAAAACACTCAAACATTTAAAACATACAATTTTTTTGTGTTTGTGTGTGTTAAATTTCTTAATGTTTGCCTTGTTATTTCCTGTGGGCATTAAGATATGATAACTTTCATAAATAAAAATGTCTAAAACCATTTATCCTTCTTTAGTGCCCCCTGAAGACAGAGAGAACATGTGGCTGGTAGAGGCAGACAACCCTTATGGCCTAGAGAAGAAGACTAAGAAGAAGAAAAGGAGAAGGAAGAAAGAGATCAGACCAATGGAGGAAACAAGGGGTATGGACAGCTATCCACATCGGATATCAACTGCTGTGCCACGTCTTCCAAAGCTTCCTGCTAAACCTGGCCTAGTGGCTAGGTCTAGAGAACCTCAAGAAATAGAAGATGCTCTTCCAGGATCATACAGAGAGTACCGGAGATGGCCTCCTCTACAGGGAAGTCTATACCATGTTGAGAGCAGGGATGACCGCCATGGATACAGAAGTTATACTCACACTAATTTAATGTCTCATCCCTATTCTGCTGATGAGTTTCCCATTGCTGAACAGAGTAATGTTCAGTTCATACCGCAGCCAAAGCGTGATGGAACCTTCCAGCATTCTAATGGGAATCCCCAATTATATAACATGGGGAATGTGGGGCACCGTACTGAAAGAACTCAAACTAGAAGAGCAGGGATTCCCCCAATGCATTCTAGGGCAAACCTGATGGATGCGGAACTAATGGACACAGACTCTGATTTCTAGCAGCCAGGTAGACATGTTTACAGACTTTTTCTGAAGTCCAGTAATTTAGAGTGGATCATAGTTACAGGTCGGTTGACAATGGCCTGAGACAGAAACACATGCAGATGTCAGATGAGATCTGAACGTGGATGTTTCATCTAAGGCTTCGAACTTGAGATGAAATACGAGACAAAAGACTTTCTGGGACTGAATAACAGGAGAATGGACATCATACGATAACTCTTTCTGGAGTTCACATGATGTGTGGATGTGGCTGGGGCGACCAATACAAGAACAACTGATCTATCTAAATTATTAATATTCCCCAGTAATACCTCAACACTGCCACCACTAAGGTTTGTTTCGAGAGCTCACACTCTTACAGAAAGCCTTCAGTTACTCCCTCCTATCTTAATATAATCCCAGTTTACATTATTTAAATACTACAATATCCTCCCACAGTGCCTTGTGTGCTTCAAGTTAGCACGTGGATTTGTTTAAGAACACAAGACAGAACTTATTAAAGGGAGTTAAATATGACGAAAAGAGTCACAATACTTATGTATATATAAAAGAGAAGGTGTAACAAAAGACATACAGAAATGCAATAAACAGCAGTTTCTTAAAATAAAAGGAGAAAAACCTGAAACTTAACACTCATGTAGATGGCATAGGCCAAACAGGACAAATCTTCACCACTTTGGTGAGCCTCAAGACACCCAGCCCTGGTATTTCATACCTTATGAACCCTCTTTATATATCTCCCATCCTCTGATGTCACTGTGGAGGATCTGAGAATCATGACACTCTTTTATGACGCCAGCCCTGTGTTATCTCTGGTGTGACTAACTAGAAGGCAACGTCAAAGCTCCTAGATGAGAAGACCTAGATCTGCACACAGAAACAGAAAGAGGGATGAGCTGGACCCAAATTAATGTCAATATTTGCAACAGTACATTACAAAATCCTCTCTACTGTTTGTTCACAAAGCAGCTATGCAGCTCGCTCTTCAACGTACTTTTTGGGTTTATCTGATGGGAGATGTTCTGCTGGACAATTATTTATTATGTACAGAGCAAATGTATTGTCTCAAGAAAAATGGAATTTCCTGTCAATGGTATAATGAGAGCAAGCTGAAATAAGGTACTAATATCTGTCTAATGATGGTACCGACTAAACTTCTTGTGTGGAAGTGGCTTCTGGAACACAGACCGTGGGGCCCAGGGTTCTCCAGGAATAATTCATTTTTAGCAAGTGCTGAACAGACGATTCATACTTACCTGCTCCCCGCTGTTCTGGTGTTCAGTGATGCCTCTGTTGTGTCCATGTTCCGTTGTGATGTGCCACTTGTGGTCATGTCACCTCTGAAGCCAGTCATTGGCTGCAGCTGATCACGTGGCCATGTCCATGCTGTGCTAGCTGTCAACACTGTAGGTACTGGAACATGGACACAGAAGAGGCAGTGTGAGGAGCAAGTAAGTATGAATCTTCTGTTTAGAGAGGCAGGCTGCAGGCACTTGCTAAAAGCTGATTATTTACGGAGAACCCCTTTAATTTATACCCTGACACAGAATATGTTTGGTGCCTTTTACAGAACCCACGTGCCTTACAGAGCAGATGATTTCACCAGGTCATTTGATTATAACAGTCTAGAAGCAATATCCACCCATAATGGGGCTCAACGGACCATATTTGTGGTCCTGGGCTCCACCTCACTTTTTATGAGCATTAGTGTTTTTACTTTGGGGATAGAGAAATGTTATATTGATGGAACTTTTGTTGGGAGATGGGAAAGGAAAGTTTTGCAGTGCAAGTTAATGATTCCCAAAACTGGTCCCCAAAAAGTTCAGAAATAACTTGTAGTACAAGTTTACACTTTGGATTTATATGCATATTTACTGGAAATGTGTATGATGTTATGTCTTAGGCCAGGTTCACATCACAGTTTCATTTTCCTTTCTTCTGATCCGTCAGAAGTACAAAAAAAAAAAACAGGATCCTGTGCATTACTTATGTACATCTGACATCTGTTTGATCCATTTCCATCAGATATACATTTTTGTAGGCGGGGGAAAAAAGTACTGCATGCAAGTGGCTCATACAGATGCCAAATGTGGTTTTTTTCTGTTCTCTAATGGATCCGAAGAACGGAAAAATAACGGTGATGTGAAATCCCGCCTTAGCTGTATAGTTTAGCAATGTGTTCATACAATTATGTGTCATATTACTGTACATGTTTTGTATACCACCATAAAAGATGAACAGCCTTAAAGGGGAAGCTATATCATGCACTTCATGGCAGAAGCCTTTGGCTGCTTATTTATATCTTGGTGGTGTCTTAATTCTGTTGTAAATTAATGGGTTAAATTCTTATGGTTTTTTTTGTATATGCAGTAAAACTAGCACCTCTAAGATACAGGTACTTTAACCCTTACACATGAGTAACTGGCTGAGACATGTTACTAGTCAGTGCATTGTGATAGACTGTCATTAATTTCGTAGGTCTCGAAAGTATGCTTTCCTATGGAAAGTACCAGACGTATTTTGGCCTTAAATCTCAGCTTATATTCTTTCCTATTATCAGAACATAACTGATTTTGTTATTATGTATTTTTTATGTGCTTGGGTTTTAGTTTTGTTTTATATTTGTTTTTTGCATACGGATATTATCCTTTTTGAAGGTACAGTCGAGGCCATTAAGAAGCACAGAACTCTTCCCTTTCAGTGCATTTTCTTTTAAATTTTATAACTGAAACTGAAAATAACTGAAAATTTATAACTGAAAATTTTACTGTTTAAAGTATGATTTTTTCACTGAGATAAAAGTTGAAGGAAACAGATTTACAAGGGATGGTACGTTTGTGGTATTATCTAGAACCCTGTTTTCATCATCTCATAAGCAATTCATAACCCAATCTGGTATGACATTAATTTATTTTATATACATGCTAGAAGTTACCCTTTTGTCTAGGATAAACTCTAGCCCAGGGGTAGGCAACCTCCGTCACGCCAGGTGTTGTGAAACTACAACTCCCAGCATGCATACTTGCTCTGCTCTTCTCATAACTCCCATAGAAATGAGTTGAGCATACTGGGAATTGTAGTTTCACAACAGCTGGAGTGCTGAAGGTTGCTGACCCCTGCTCTAGCCTTTTCTTCTAATGTAACACCTCCTTACTTACTGAAGACTTCCTGAAATTTGGAACCGACCAAGTGTGCTGTCATTGGTGTGCCACGTAAGCTGTATTCCAGTATTTCGATGGGCTGTTTAGTAGACAGAATGAACACCCAGATACTGTATTCCATCTGAAACTGATCCTAGATCTTTGATGCAAGTCAGAGAAAAGCACTCTCAGGCTATATACACCTATACACACAAATGTTCTTCATTAAAATTCTATTTTGTGTCTACAGCTGCAGTGCAGACCTATGCTCCTCCACGGTAACAGACCACAAACAACCTTTCAGTGATAGGGGAGTGTCTATGTAACTAGCTGGTGGGAGGAGCTATAAACTAGCTGGGTGTTGTTAGGGGCAGTGATAGGGGAGTGTCCATGTAACTAGTTAGTGGGAGGAGCTATAAACTAGCTGGGTGTTGTTAGAGGCAGTGCTAGAGCTGTGAAAGGAGAAGGGCATCATGGGTTTGGTTGGATACAGCAACAGGAAGTGCTACATACAGGATGGAGACAAACCAGAGGGATTTGTTTATATGGTAAAAATGGGTCAGGAGAGTCTAATTTGAAAAAAAAAAGGGGGAAGATGTATGCATGAGCATATCTTTTAAAAACCATAGTACTAATTCCAGAAAACCCCTTTAAGTGCATGCCCACAATGATTCTTCAGGTGAAGCGACCATGGAATATAATCTGGAGCTGCTACAGGTAACACGCTGTTGCCTGAGAATCTACAATGTAGCCGGTGGACACATTTACATACACTACAAACATAAGGTAAAAGACTTGTTAAAATGTACATATCAGATATTTTAGACAGGAATGTGGAATGGTCTCAGATGTGCATTCAGAAAGGAGTTTGAACATTGAAACTGTCCCTGCAGCTTGAACATTGTAAAATAAATGCAGTATTATGGTCTCCTTTTTTATTTTTTAAAGATTCCTATATTTTTAAATGTCAAACACAAGATGCTGGTACCAAAATACTTTTTGTATCTTTATACTTGTAAATATGAATTAATAAAACATGGCCAATTTTATGTTTTCTGGACTGTTTATGGGATGGAGACATATTCTATTAGCACTTTCTCCCTGTTGTTAGATCTATGGGAAATTAAAGAGCTATTCCCTCTAAGCCTTAAGGCTAAGACTACATAGTGGGGCAGAATGCAACTGACCAGGCTCCACCACTGTAACCTGTGGTCACTTGATTTTAATGCAAAATCATGCACCTGTTGGCTGTTGTATAACCTAATAAAGCAACTTCAAGTGGTTTTCATGGGTTCATATAATGATGACCTATCCTCAGGGTAGGTCATCAATTTCTGATTGGTAGTGGGTTTGAATCCCAGCACCCCCGATGATCAGCTTTTTGAACAGTGCCGTGGCCTCTCCTAGGCCAGTTCATCAGTCACATTGCCGATTTGCTGCCTGGTTCCAGTCAAGTGAATGAGCCTGAGCTGCAATGTATGGCACTGTGCTTGATTAGCTTTGAGGAGGCTGCAGGGCTCACCAGAGCATTGCATCCTTCAAAGAGCTAATCATTAGGGGTGTCTGGGTGTAAAGAGTGTGAGTAGTACACTTTATTAGGGAAATATGTTATTTTTTATTAGAAAACTGTATGTAAAGTGACAATCTAACCCTCTAAACTGTCTGTATTGAAAGACATATCATTCTTTAGTAAGTTGTATTACATATTGGGCAAAGCAGAGCTGGGGCAGGAGGCAGAGACTCACAACCTTGTGGATTTGTAGTCCCCATGAATTGCTTTCGGCCAACTCTCCTTGGGGCAATTGCATCCCCCCACATCCATGCATGATGAATATCAGCCGTTCATTTTTTATTTCCCATACCACTCCTACAGCAGATTGATTACCTTGATACCACTTGATGGTTTGCTCTTTTTTTGTTTCAATCTGTTTATTAATGTTTTATCTTATAGATTATATTTATGATGATGCTATGACCTTTTTTGTGTACAGTACAAAATCATGTGTCAGGTCAAATTACAAGTATGGGCACAATGGGGGCATTATTACTGTTGGGAGCACTGTTAATACCAAGTACACTCCATCAGAGAATTATTACTATTGGTGGGACTTTTGGGAGCACTATTACTGTAGGAGGCACTATGGCACAGTATCAGCTTGGCACAATTATTTGGGGAACATTATGTGTAAGACACTATTAGTGTCAGGGACACTATTTGCTGTGGGCAGTTATTTTTTAAGGAACTTTGTGGCAATAATTATTGAAGGGGACACTATCCATGTGGTACAAGTATTTTTTATCTGTTTCTGCAGTATAGAATTGGGGAACACAGTGTGTACACTGTATTGTATTGGGGGGCAGGATGGGGTGTTCAGATGGTGGGAGGATGGTGGAAAAGTAGTTAACTGAGATGTCTGTCAAACTATACAAGACAAAAGATAGCTAAAAGAAATCATCATGGCGGTCTGGTCTGAATGGAGAAGAGGAAAGAGAATGTCTATATCAGAGGAGACATCAGTGGATGTAAGAGGTATGTGGCACTGTATTACCCTGTATGTTAGGTAGCACTATTTTAACAGCAGGGCTGGAGCAAAGGGGTTAGGTTTAGAATTAGGCATGGGGGAGCACCATTTAAGTTTTTTGCCTCAGGCAGCAGAAAGGCTAGGTGCACCTCTGGTTTTCTCTCACACTCCAATCACATACTGATAGAGAACTTAGATTGTGATCTCCATTGGAGACAGCAAGCAATGATAATATCTGTAAGCGATGTGGAATATGTCAGCCCTATATATCTAAATAAATACATACATAGTAGTCACTGACAACAGCGCCTACAATGCTCACCTTTGGACTCTCCAGGTATCATCCAACAGAACCTGGCTATTTGCAAGAGGGGAACATACATTGATGGAAGAGTGAGAGAAAGGTGGAGCCACCACTGCCACATCGGCACCACTAAGAATGTCTTGTCCAGCCAGAGCCCAGTGATCAAGAATTCAAGTACTATATGTAATGTTATGTAACCCCTGAAGGTGAGCCGGCAAGGAGAGGCCCAAATGAAATTAGCTCAGTAGATTACATCGCCCATCTGCATACTACTTCTGGGGATATGTAAGTAAATTGGTCTCCTCTAGTCAATAAGTGCAGCATTGAATTTTTCTGGGGGAGACTATTAAGGGGCTGCCTTCAAGTGAGCAAAGTCCCTGTACTATTAATATATTATTATACTATTATTATATTATAGGAATGGGGGTGTACAATATATATACATTTGCACCCACTTCACAGTGAGCTTCCTGAATTGAATAAAGACATTATTGTTTTATTTTAACATCCCTTTCAGGTTAGTAAAATCATATTCAATTTGTGGGCACATGAACAACCTATATTTGCATTTCAGTTAACTTACATTGCCCATCTGCCTCTAGTGAGCACAGGGTTGTTGGCGTCCCCTGCTGCTAGCTGCCTCTGTGATTTACCGTAGATGTACAGAGGGCGAGAAACACAGCTTGAGTGCTTTGTAGTACAATTTTGCACACAATATAAGTTGCTACTTTACAAGGCACAATAATACTGTTTACTTTTAGAATACATGCATAGTAAAGCCATGCTGAGGCATCTTACCATAATGTCATAATAAAGCATGAACACTAGGTGGTGCTGGATTGTCAAAGAACAAAGGTTAAGCTTGCAGGACATAATTTTACCAAAGTAAAAAGAAGCTAAAGATAAAAAAAAATTAAACAAATGAGTCAAAAATATTAGACTTGGCCATTAATTTATTTATTGAGGTAAATGATTCAATTTCCCATATCTGTGAGTGGCAGAAGTATGTGAACATTTGTTTTCAGTATGGTATGTGTAGCAATAACTGCAACTAAACATTTCCAGTAATTGTTAATTAGTTCTACACATCGGCACATTTTAGTCCATTCCTCTGTACAAAACAGCTTCAACTCTGTTATGTTAATGGGTTTCCTCCCATGAACTGTTCGCTTCAGGTCCTTCCGCAACATTTCTGATGGATTAAGGTCAGGATTTTGGCTTAGCCATTCAAATAGGGGTATTCTGAGACTTTTATACTGATGACTTATCCTCTGGATAGATCATCGGTATCTGATCGGTGGGAGTTCGACATCCAGGACCCCTGCCAATCAGCTGTTTGAGAAGGTACCGGCGCTCTCAGTAGCTCTATGGCTTTCTCTCAGCTCACTAAGTACATTCTATAGTGGTAATACTTGGTATCACAGCTCAGCCCCATTCACTTCAAAGGGGCTGAGCTGCACCTAGGCCACATGACCAATGAATGTGGCATCACATGACCTAGGCTAAGCTGCAAGAAGGCCGAGTGCTGATGCCTTCTCAAATAGCTGATCAGCAGGGGTCTGACCCCCACAGATCAGATACTGATGACCAGAGGGTAGGTTATCAGTATAAAAGCCTCAGAAAACCCTTTTACCTTTATTCCTCTTTAG
Source organism: Rhinella marina (assembly GCA_900303285.1). NCBI lineage: Eukaryota > Metazoa > Chordata > Amphibia > Anura > Bufonidae > Rhinella > Rhinella marina. The sequence continues at coordinate 783,152 of ONZH01028138.1, read as the reverse complement.
CTATTCTTTAGTAGAAAACTTATGTGCTTAGGGTCATTGTTCAGTCGTTGTTCATTGCATGAGCCACGTTCTCTGGAGATTCAGATAACGCACAGGTGTCCTGACATTTTTCTCTATAATTTGCTGGTATAATTTCAAATTCATTGTTCCATCCACGATGGCAAGCCGTCCTGGTCCATATGCAGCAAGACAGGCCCAAAGCACCTTCAATACGGTCCATTACTCTTAGAGGTTCCTTTGTGATCTTGCTATAACACACCTTGCTCTTGGTATGACCTTTGCTAGTTGACCACTCCTGGGGAGGGTAATAGTGGTCCTGAATTTTCTCCAGTCCAAACTTTTGCTGCACAATTCTGGCAAAAATAAAGCCAACTAATAGACTATGTGAACTTAGTCTAAAAGTACACTAGATCAGCTGCTATGATAAATTTGGCCACTTTCTTACATCACTTTGACCCATCTTTCTCCATGGTGCAGCACAAAAAACATGCCCGCAAATCACTCAACCATCTGCTGTCTCTTTCAATTTTCCTGCTGCAGCTGACATCTCACCAAACTGGCCCTCACAAAAACTTGGCTTCAAGATTCTGACACAGTGTCCCCTGCTGCTTTTATCCCATGGCCCATACTTTTCCCATATCGTCAGACCTGACAACAGGCGTGGTGGAGGAGTAGGCATACCACTTTCTCCACAGTGCACATTTCAGGTCATTCCCCCTGTACCCTCTCTTACATTCCCCTCATTTGAAGTCCACACCATCAGACTCTTTCTCCCATTCCTCTTGCGAGTCACTATTGTCTATCGTCCACCTGGCTTACCTGACCAGTTCCTGGATCACTTTGCTGCTTTGCTTTTCTATCACGTGAATTACCAACTATTATTATGGGTGACTTTAACATCCTATCCCTCACTTTTATTCTATAACCTCCTCTCTAGGCCTCTAACAATTTATTCCCTCTGCTAAAGACAAAGACGGCAATACACTTGACCTAGTTTTCTTCCTCCACTGCTCAGTTTCTGCCTTTATCAGCTCACCCATCTCATTTTCTGACCACACTCTTCTTTACTATAAAGATATTTCATTCCTCTCATGACATTGCTACGTTTCTCACATCCAGAAATCTACACGCCTAGTTATCACTAGCCCCACTTTTCCCTCTCTTGTCTGGAAATGTCTGCCAATCATTACAACAATACCTTCAAAACCACCCTGGATAAAGCAGCTCTCATTTGACATTTTAGACCGCAAACGTCTCCTTAGTATGCTTCACTCCGCTGGCCTCAAGGATACTGCTCTGTGTTGGTTTTCTTCCTATCACTCTGACTGCTCTTTCAGTGTATCATATGCTGGTTTTACTTCTTCTATTCATCTTCTTGTTGTTGAGGTTCCTTAGGGTTCAGTCTTAGTTCCTTGGGTCTTAGGGCTATGACCTACACAGCCCCTACTGGACAGCCCATCAGTAGATTTGGTTTTGAGTACTATTTCTATGCTGATGACACCCAAACATATACTCATGATACCCAACTTTTTGGATGGTTAAAGAGGAACACAGCTCATTTTGTGAAAAACCAATCACTTGCTGAAACGGGAAATTGCTGCACCCAGTGATTGGCTGAGATGGATTTACAGCCATTTCAAGATAGTTGCTGGGGATCGGTGAGGTAAGTAGAAGTTCTTTTATTTTTTATAGCATGTGCCCAGGGACAGTTTTTGTTTTCTCTTGTGCTTCAATATCCCTTTAAGCCCTTATTCACACAGTTGAATAGTGATTACAAACCAAAACCAGTAGTGGCTGGAAAGAGATACGTTATAATGGAAAGGTCTGCTCCTGTTCTGTGTTTGGACCTGCACCTGGTTTATGCTCATAATCACTGATGGAAATAATAGAATGTGTGAATAAGGCCAAAATATTGGCATAGAAATTATCTGATTATAGACATTGTAAGGTACAAATAGCACCAAATAATGAAAATTAGGTCTAATATACAGGTAGAAACCATACAGATGGTTTAGTAAGGAGCAATTTAGTACATTTATTAATGCACATTTATTTCCCAGGTCAAAGAGAGAGACATCTCGTAAAAACTGAACTTTTTGTCTTTCCTCCATCTACTAACCTACCTAAATCTGATATTTCAAATTCAGTCTGTGGCACCAGCATGCCCACTTTCATTTTCTTCCCATATTCAATCATTGGCACACTCATGTCATCTGCACCTCAAGAACATTTCCAGAATCCGCCCTTTTCTCACAGTGGAAAGGGCCCAAACTCTTGTGGTTGCTTTGATTCAGTCTTATCTTGACTACTTAACTCATTACTAATCAGTCTTCCTCTCACTAAACTTCAGTCAGTCCTAAATGTAGCAGCCAGGCTCATCTATCTGTCCACCCGCTTCACTGATGCCTCTAGTCTGTGCCAATTACTTCATTGGTTGCCAATCCACAACAGAAAACAATTCAAACTTCTCATCCTCATCCACAAAGGTCTCCACAGTGCTGTACCCTCCTACATCTTCTCCCTCATTTCTGCCTACCATCCTACTCGCGCTCTTTGTTCTGCCAATGATCTAAGACTAACATCCTCAATAATCTGAACCTTTCACTCCCACCTTCAAGACTTTTCTTAAAGGCTATGTACACCGTTGGTGGCATGTTTTTTTTATTATTGCATTGTACCAATTTTGAGCTAAAAATTCATTTATTCATTGGTCTTTATTAAAAATGATGAGTCATTTTCCCTGCACAACTTTGAGTTTATCTACTAGCAGGATCTATATTTTCTCTCTTCTCTGTCAGGCAGGGAGCGGATGGGCTCCTGATCTCTAACCTTATAAACACTCATTAAAGCTCAATTCTTATCTTACTGATAAGAATGTAGCTTAAAGGGAACCTGTCATCACCTTTATGCTACCCATACTAATGGCAGAATAAAGTAGAGACAGGTGAGTTGATTTCAGCGGTCTGTCATTTATAAGTTAAAAGTAAGTGGTTGGCGAGAACCAACATCACAAACATTGCAGACTGGGCCTGGAAAAGAGTCATATCTTCATGAGAAGAGTCATGGTTATTCATGAATTCCTGCTCTCCCTGCCCTTCTGCTGACGATTAACAGTTTTCTACCTAGTTTTCTCCCTTTCTCTCTAGGAGAGGACTGCCAATGATCATGAGATGGGCGGGGAGAGCAGGAGATTACGAATAACCATGACTCTTCTCAGGTAGATATGATTCTTTTCAAGGCCTGAGCTGCAATGATTATGATGCTGGTTCTTGGCAACCACTTACTTTTAGATCAAGAGAGACACACCGCTGAAATCAGCATTTCTGTCACTATTTTATACTGCTCTCAGTGAGGTCAGCATAAAGTTGATGATAGGTTCCCTTTAAATAAGCTTTATGACCTTTTGGCACAAAGTGAAAGTACCATTCACACAGAAATGTATGGTAAGGCGTGGTGCACCCCAACTGGAAATTAGTCCAGAGAGTCAGGGTCTGCAGTGAACCAGTGTACTTCTTTACTGGAGGAATTCAGGTGCAAAACAATACAGGTGAGGCATAGTGCTGGCTTCTCTAACCTCCTCCCTGGCAGAAGAAGGGTTAATTGCTGAGGAACGGCCTGAGCTAGCTGTCCCTCTCTCTCTCTCTCTGATGGCTTTTACCCTGGTTAAAGGCTGGAGGCCCACAGTATGTGGCTCAGTAGTCCAGCTGGCTCCTTGGTCACAGGGCTGGTGACCAATGGGCTGTGGCTCAGCATCTTCATCTCTGTGTCTTCTTCTGGTTACTCATGCAGTCTGGCATGAGTCTCTTCTTCTAAGCACTGATCCCTAAGTGCAGAACACTAGGGGCTCTGACTGCTCTTGTTATATACAGTTTCTGGCTAAACTAGAACCTTGTAGTGGGAGGGGTGGAGTGGAGAAACACAACCCAACAAATACAAAATTACAATTCTGTTTTTTCATAGACTTGCATTAGACCTTCAATAATACTCGATGGCAATGGCACATCAGTTTTTCAAGACTAAAACAAGTCTTCAGACATAATAACATAGCTAAACCAGACAGCCAAAGGGTTAATCTGTCTGGTTTTGGTGGTAAACAAGTCTGGCTTTTTCCCTCCAAAACATGCTCTATTTTAACTATTATGGTAACTGTGGAACATTACCAGCTTCTCATTAGTGGCTAAAAAGTCCCAAAGGTCTCTCAGTATTTATTAACTTTTTCCAATACAGTGCAAATGAACAGGATTTATATTACAAACATATAGAATACAGTTACACAATGTTAAACAGTATGTCAGTGCAAGGTAACCCTTTAAAGTGAAATAAAGTAAGGATTTGCAGAGTTTGCATAGAGGAAACAGTGGCAAATGTCCACAAATGTCCAGACTTCAAAGTACCAATGCTCCAGGGCACTTCATACATGTGCCCTCTGAATTGTAAAGTTCTGCAAAATATGGTGGCGCTATATAAATAAAGATTATTATCTGTACACTTGTCTGATCTACATTTATAACATATTTATATTAGACAGGACTAGTAAATCTTCCTCAAAATAATCTTCACACATAACATTGCTTTAGTGAAGATGTTTTCTTTCATATGATTTCTATCTGTATATTCCAGTGAGACAAAGCAATGTGCCCTTCTCTTCATTTCCAGTTTACCGCTATTTTAATCCTTCCTGGATGGAGTTAAATCTTCTTTGCTTTAATCTCAGCATACCATAGCGTGTGTATAACATCTACAGAACATACAAACATTCTTCATGACAAGGTTCCCTGCTCAGTGTGCGTTCAGTCTGGCTTTGTCGTCACTGCAATACTCTGCACCATAAGGCTAGAAAAAAAACGCTGGAATGGTTCCTGGAACATCACAGAGTGTTGAGCTTCACAGTCACTAGATCATCTGTGGGATGATATGGAACAGGATGTTCACATTACATATTCACCAACAGCTAAAGCACAAATTTACACAGACATTTCTGTTTTATCTTTGTATAATGGTCCTTTTAAAAAGACTGACAATCAGTCCAATTATCCGGGATGAGTGTTTGTAGTAAAGCTTGTTCCCGATAATAGGACTGTATAAAAGGTGTCGGTGATCACCCGAAGAATGAGTAAATTCTCGTTCATTAGGTGATTGTGTCTTTCAGACGGCACCTAAAATCATTGTTTCTGTGCAGCAGGGATCTGATACCCAAAGACAATGATTTTCTATGGGGACAGACTTTCACTGTAACGACTGCTTGTCCACATGCAGAGGAAATGATTGCTGCAAGTAAACGACCAGACAATTATCAAGAATGTTTAGTTTGTTCTGAATAATTGCCTGCTACATAGGTCCATGTTAAAAGGGCCTTTAAGCACTTATAGTGGTTGTCTAGTTTCATGATATCGTGCTCAGGATAAGTCATCAACATCAAATCGATGGGGATCCAACACCAGGCACCCCCACCGATCAGCTGTTTGAAAGGGTGTGGCACTCGTGACAGTACTGTGTCCTCTTTAATACTTACCTGGATATCATCTAAATTGTAGCGCTGGTGCAGTGTAATTGCAGATATTTGTCTCATTAACTTGAATGGTAGAGGAAGCTATAACTACACTACACTGCCACTACAAAGTAGACAGTGTGCAGGTTGAAGAGGACCAGGGATGTAGCTATAGGGGGTGCAGACAGGGATGTAGCTATAGGGGTGGCAGAGGTAGCAGTCGCTACCGGGCCCAGGAGCCTGAGGGGCCCAAAGACCCTTGTGCTACATAAGAAGACACCAGTATTATAGAAAGTGCCTGCTGGTCAAGTTACACCACTGGCTGGAGGGACGGAGTTAGGTCAAGAATTTGGCATGATGGGGGTGGCGCCGTTTCAATTTTGGCCTCAGGCAGCACGAAAGCTATGTGCTTCCCTGCCCCTGGGCACAAAGCATTGAGGGAAGGGGGGCACAAGCCAAACTCTTGTTCCAGGGCCCATGAGCTCTTAGCTACTCCCCTGAAGAGGACGCATCTTTCTTAAGAGTGTCGCTGTCTCTTGAAACAGCTGATCATTGGGGAAGCTGGGAGTTGGACCCCCACCGATCTAATACTGATGACTTATCCTGAGGATAGATCATCAATATCATGGAACTGGACAATCTCTTTAAAGAGGTTTCACCCCCAGGGACCTTTTGGGCACAACCCCCAGGCATGTCCAGACCTGTCAATGGAATCATACCTGATCCCTTACGCTAAGTTCTGGCTCTTTTGCTTGCCTGCCACCTCTGCAGATCTCAGGTCTCCTTGGGTCAGCACCCCATGTGTCATGTGCCGGGTTATGTGATGCATGGAGTACATTGGGGGTCATTAATTTAGGGACTTACGACTATTTTAGTCTAAAAAAATAGCTGCAAGTCTCTTTCTTAACCAGCTGTGTGACAATATTTAGTCGTTCGGACTTTTTTTTGCCATATTTGGCACTTGGGTGGGACAGAAGCAGGACAGGGGCCCTGCTGGGACTCTGGCCCTGGCGAATTTACCAACATTTAAGCATGCAATTGGTGCAAATGGCAAAAATCTACACCAGCCTGTTTTCTCGCAAGTACAAGAACTACCATAGATGCGCCTAATTTATCACAAGGAAAACGCCTCATCATAAATGAGACGAAATCTAATGGCAGTGCCAAGGAGAAGACTAAGACTGACGTAAAAAGCTGTCTTAGTAAATGTGTCCCATTGTTTCTGAGCAGCAGATCCATGTTTACACAAAATGATCTGCTGCCCAGAAATGATGATTTAGATTTCTGCATCAGTAATGCTTTCACAGGCCAATTACTGAGAATGAATGTTCATATGAAGGTCCAAGGAAAGGGGCCTTTAGTCATTCAGTGAGAGATGGAACAGCATATCACAGTGTGAACGATATTCAAAATCAAATACCAAGACCAGCCGCATAAGTAATACAGTCACAGAAATGCTGGAACTTAAAACTTCACTTTTAATAATCCGATTAAAACCTGATAGTAAATACAAAAATGTAAACTAAGTGTACTACCGTACGAGAAAACCAGGATTCTCACAAATCTAATACATATATGCAATAAAAGGGGGAGAGGATGGTAAATGTAATCACACCAGGGCATGAGGGTAGGAAGAGGTGTCCCTGTTAAAACACCTAATGCTATCCCTCAATCCAGGGGAGTCCCCTAATGGTGGAGACCTCCTAGTCCCGTGCCTAGTCTATCTCTCCCTAGATCTCCCTATTAGAAGAAGACAATCAGAAACGGAATGCTTTAAGGAGCATTCCGTTGTCTTCAGTTCAGTTTTGTCCCCATTGACAATGAATGGGGACAAAACTGAAGCGTTTTATTCCGGTATTGAGCCCCTAAGACGGAACTCAATACCGGAATTTTAAAACGCTAGTGTGAAAGTAGCCTAAGTACAGTGGTCCCTCAAGTTACAATATTAATTGGTTCCAGGACGACCATTGTATGTTGAAACCATTGTAAGTTGAGTAATCAGTTCCAAAGCCCCAAAATGTCATCCAAGATGAGAAAAGATGATGATTTAAGTAAAATAAGCAGATAACTAAGACAGATAAGACAAGTCCTTACATATAAAGGCCCTTTTAGACGGGCCGATTATTCTCCCTGCCCGAGCGCCGATCAGCGATATCGGCGCTCGGGCAGGGAGCCTTTACACGGCCCGACGAATCGAGCGCCGGGCCGCACGAGTGATCGCTGTATCGCTCGTGCGGCCGGGAAGCTCCATACTGTCAGGTGCACATCGCCTGTTTACACAGGCCGATGTGCGCCCGACAGATTGGATCTTTTGGTTTCTACAAAAGATCCAATCAGCCGACGAACGAGCGTTTTGCTCGTTCGTCGGCTGATTAGGGCCACTTTTACACGGGCCGATTATCGGCACTAGCGTTCCTAGGAACGATTTTTCGGCCTATAATCGGCCCGTGTAAAAGGACCTTAACAGTCAGGAATTGCTGATAACTAGTAACTAAAGGTCCTTTTACACGGGCCGATTATCGGCCGAAAAATCGTTCCTAGGAACGCTAGTGCCGATAATCGGCCCGTGTAAAAGTGGCCCTAATCAGCCGACGAATGAGCAAAACGCTCGTTCGTCAGCTGATTGGATCTTTTGTAGAAACCAAATGGAGCTTCCCGGCCGCACGAGCGATACAGCGATCACTCGTGCGGCCCGGCGCTCGATTCATCGGGCCGTGTAAAGGCTCCCTGCCCGAGCGCCGATATCGCTGATCGGCGCTCGGGCAGAGAGACACATCGGCCCGTGTAAAAGGGCCTTTATCCAGCTATTTTACCAGAGAAGTGGACATGATTGGTTGGATCTGAGTTGAGACATTGTATGTTGAGTCTGGTTTCAACTTACGATGGGTCAGAAAAGACCATTGTGTGCTGAAAATATTGTATCCTGAGGCCATTGTATCTTGAGGGATCACTGTATAGTGACACATTTAAATATACTGAGGAAAATGTATTAAGAATATGGGATAAATTTATGGTGTGCCATTCTGAACCTGAAGGGCTTGATGGCAGGTGCTGTCTTTCCTCACAAGGCACATGCCTACTTGGGTATATAGTTTATGATACCAACAACACATTTAGGTGTTTTGGGTTTTGACATTACCGTGTTCACTTCTGCGAGCCAGTACAATAATGGCAGTACCATATTTGTATCCTTTTTATTATGTTTTACTTCTAACTTTCTTATACTTCAGTCTACAGAGCTGTACAGGGCTTGGTTTTTGTGGGGCGAACTGTAGTTATTTTTGGCACTCTTTTGGGGTTATGTACAACTTTTTGTTCTCCTCTTCTTCAATTTTGGTGGGAGGACAAGATGACCAAAAAATGGCAAATTGTGGATTTTTCATTTTTCTTCCATTATGGTAAATAGTTTGAGATGCTAATAGTTTTAGACATTTTCAGACATGGTGATGCCTCTTATGTTTATTTTTATATGTAAAATTGAGAGAGGGGGTTGTTTGAATGTTTTATATTTTTATATGTATCCCCCCCCCCCCCTCTTAAAAGACTTGAACAGGTGATCTCCTGATCGTTGTCCTACAGACTGCAACAGAAAACTATTGCAGTCTATGTGATTTTGACAGGCTGCCTGAGAAACCAAGCCTCTGGAATGGATTTCAGGCAGTTATTTATAACAGGCCTGGGAACCTTCACAATGCCCCAGGCAACTGATCGAAGCCCTGTGATTTTGCCTCAGGAGCTCTGATTATCTAACCCCATATATTCCAAAGTCTCTATTTTCAACAGAATCCGAGGGGTTAAGTGACTGGGATTGCTTCATCGCCCATTCCAGTCACTGCTGGTGGGTGCCTGCTGTATTATACAGCCACCTCCCACCATGTACAGAGCTTGTGAACTTGCTCCATACAACCTCTTAATGCCAATCACGTACTGTATATGTATGTGATTATGCGTTTAGGGGTTAATGAAATGAAAACATATTTACTATGAATTGATATACTTCAGACAGACCAATGCTAAAATATTTTAGTTTTTTTGGAGATTTCAGTTGAGCTCCAATTTGCAAAAACTCAAACAATGAAACCTTCTGAGTGGCATATCTTTATTAGTTCGGTGATTAGGATGGGGTTAGATAAGGGGCAAACAAAACCTTGATAGTGACATGTTTCCTAATCAGGAAATGGAACTGTTAACTCATTGCTGGATAGTCCAGTTACACGCATTAGGTTTCGTTCACGTCTCTCTTTTATAGCCATACCGAGTTACCATATCCGGCATAGACGGACTGCTGGATCCCGATTCACTATAATGGAATCCGTTGAATTTTCAACAAGGATGCCAGCTTTCTGGATATGGCAATTCCGGTATTCTTATCCTCTGCCAGAACAGTGTACTGGAATGTCCTAACACAGATGTGGACATGAAAGGTGTCACAGCACAACTGGCCACGACTGCAGAATCACCAGAAAATCCAGCAGTGTTGGATTTTTTAGCAGTTGCACTTGTAGAAACTTGCACTGTGACCCAAACTGCTACACCACGATCTTTGGTCATGTGACTGGCATTGTGGCCAAGATTGCCATGTAGCCCCAGCCTTAAAAACAACGTATCAATAAAAAACCCTGTGTACTTCTTCAATCCCTGTCCTCAATGCTCCTGATTTGTTGGTTTACTTTATCTCCTGATAAAGTGTTTTTTTACTAAAGCCCCTTTAAGGTAGGTTCCGCCGGAGGATTTTGGGTGCGGGTTTCATCATGGATTAGTTGCTGAAGACAGGTCCAAATCTGAGCTAAAACTGCCTTCCATTGTTTTCAGTGGTAGGCCACGCCACAATTCATGCAGCCAAGGCTTTTGCCATGTGGTTTCCAAGACTGTGCCAAAAAACTGTTCCAGTTTTGGCATGGTTAAAGCAGGAGCCTGCTTGCGGTTTACCTCCCTTTAATAGAGCTAAACCGAGAACAGGTCCACATGAAAAGCCACGTCAGAATTGGGAGCACAGTGACGCTGTTTCTACCATGGAATAGGCAGAGGATTTTGTTGTGGAACTTACCCTTAGGCCCCTTGCAGACGAGCCTGTGTCACGCACCAAGTCTGCATCGCATCCCCTGGCCTGAACTCCCGGTACTGACGGGGTCTCATAGCATTATATTGATTTATGATGCTATGTAACCCTTACAGTTCTGGAATTTTTGGATAACACTAACAGCATTACATCTGTGTTTCCGCAAAAACCTTCCATTTTTACCAATTGTACATCTGCATCCGTTCCGTTTTTCCGCTAAAAAAACGGAAGGAGGATTATATGTTGGTAGGGTATTTCTTTCTATTTCCTGGAGACGGATCCGCAATTGCGGATAATATGCGGATGACATATTGATGCATTCCGCATATCATCCCCATTTTTTGTGGACCCATTGACCATAATGGGACCACGGACCGCATAAAACAAAATAGGACAAGCTCTATCTTATTTGCGGATCCGCATAATGGAACAACGGAGTGCTGTCCGCATTTTTTGCGGAGCCATTGAAATGAATGGGTAGGCATTCTGTTCCGCAAATTTGCGGAACGGATGCGGATTAAAAGATACGGACGTGTGAATGGACCCTAAATGTGATGCATCCTCAAAGTCTTGCTAAATCTTCCCCATTGTGTGCAGTGCTGAGCTCAGTCCACTACAATGTAGATGGAGCTACTGTGGGAGTGCTGGGTGTCAGACCCCAGCCGATCAGCTAATAGTGGCCTCTGTATAGTCCTTTTCTACCACCTTAAGGTGGGTCATTTACTTCCAGTACTGCACCAGTTTTGGCCATAAAAAAGTCACAAGACCCCTTTTTGTTACTTTTTAAACGCAGGGGTCAGCAAATTTACTAACGTTTAGGTTAGAGTCACCCTGAAGCACATTTACTAAGGGACCTGCAACTATTTTAGGTACAAAATAGTCGTAAATCCCCTTTTTTAACTGCCCGTACACTATTTAATCAAACGGCTGGTTTTACGCCATGTCCACCAGTGGGCTGGGATGGAAGTGGAGTGTTGGCATGCCAGGCAAATTTTCTAACAGGACAAATGTTAGCGAAAAACGATGCCAGAATGGGCTGCTGTTTTTACGCTAGATGGAAAGCCTTCCACATATGCGCCTAATAGGTGCACGCCTCGTCATATATTAGACGACTATTACAGCAGCTCAGACACCAGCGTATAAAGCCGGGCTTAGGAAAGGTTTTTCTGGAGGAGGATTTGAGGCACATTTTCCTGTAGGTGTTTCAGCCAAAGCCAGAAGTAGATTTCAGAGGTACTGGACACTTCCTGCTGGATCCACTCCTGGCTGTGGCTCAAAAACCTATAGAAAAATCTACCTCAAAACCTCCTCCAAAAAACTTCATCTGAACCAACACTTATGGTTACAAACAGGAGTGAAATAGACAAAAGGCCAGCCAGGGGGTGGCTTAGCTTTCACTCCAGGCACACGGACGGAGCCAGTCATTGATAAATGACCCCAATGTATGTGGAAAGCCAGAAGGCCTGCATTCACAAGCTTATGTGTAACGTTGCTAATAAAGCGTGTTGAAATAGAAGGCGCCGCCCCAGCTCCGCCTCCCTTTTCCTGAAGGTACGCGTGGCATGCCGGTTATTGTAGTAAAGATTCAGTTTTCAAGACAGTAAGAACTAGGTGCAGGGACTACAAATCCCGGCATGCCTTGCCAAGAACAGCAGTGGACGTGGAGCATGTCGTTAGTTGTAGTTTAGTACGAGCCATACGCTGCTAGCTCAGATTGTGGGAGAAACTCGCTTTCCCACGTTCCCCTGCGGCGGGGGCGGGACAGCCTGCGGGGGCGTGCCAGAGGCTGCCGGCAGCGTGCTAGTGTTTGTGTGCATCAGGAGGCGGCTGAGGAGATTGGAGCTAGAGCCGGGACATACGAGTATCTGCCGCGATGTCCGTGCAGATAGTGACAGCGAAGATGGCAGACGTGGAGCTGAAGGAAACGTCCAGAGAGACGACGAATGAAGCGACTCTAGCGGCCCCAAACACCGCTGCCCTGAATAACGAGCCCGATAACAACACCGCCGTGTCTCCGCTCAGTCAGCCGGTGAAGGGGGTCCCAGCCTCTGCCATGAAGAGGACCGACCCGGCGCAGCGCCCTGGAGAGGGAGCCAGCAGCCCCGAGGGCGCTGTCAGCGAGGCCCCTCGTACCGTGAAGAAGGTAATGTTCCCCGGGTCAGCGCTCTGTGCATACTCGGGGCCGCTCATCACTACCTGTCCTGTGACGTCACCCGGCCTGTCTTCCGTACTGCTTCCCGGTGCTCAATGTCACCTCATCCCCTGTTCCATTTGTTCTCAGTCGGTTCAGTGAATCTTAATCTGTCTCCCACCGGTCACCGCTGCCGTTAGCTTCTAATGCTAGGCTTGTGTATGCAGCGCGTGTCTAGTGGAGCTTTCCTTATGCAGCTGCGGACTACTTTTCCTCCATCATCTATCGGCGGAAGAGCACTTGGTAGTTGCTATGCTGTGAGGAGCCCAGGTGTGCGCCCCGGCTGTCATTGAGAGATTCCTCCGTCTGTCCATCCTGCGCTCTCATTGGTCAGGGCGTACGGCCGTGTTGATTGGCTTTCTCCTTCGCGAGTGCGTCTCGGTTGCGGAAGATGCGCTGAGGAGAAGCGCAAGATGTGGCCGCGCTGTCCCGGCGGCTTCTGCTCCGGTGACCTTGGCATGTCCTCTGTCACTGCGTTTACACCGGGATAATGGCGAAGTTTGGCTTTCTGAGGCAGTCTATTGTAGTACTACATAAACCAGCATGCCTGTGGTTGGCTGCCCCTGACCACCTAGAGCATAGTGTCCCAGTAACGATATCACTTTATCACAGGTGTGAACAGGGGCGGACTGGGAACTTAAAGTGGCCCTGGAAAAAATACTAAAAGTGGCCCCGTTTTGTAGTCAGGTCCAAATAGGTGGAAGGCAGGGCCAGCAATACCATATTGTGGCACATTATACCACTTTACCAGAGCCAAATACCACAGTCCATCGCAAAATACTGCTGCCACCACAAAATACATCCCCAAAAACTTCCACTGGCCAGCCATGAGGAAGCCCAGGCGGCCCCCTGGGCATCGGCCCACCGGGAAATTTCCCTGTAAGGTCTATGGCCAATCCGCCCCCCCTGGGTGTGAACACAGAGTTACTTGCAGAAGTTTCTGTGCCAAATCTGCTGTAGTGTAAATATGTCCTTGGTGCTCTCACACAACTGTATTTTGTGGTCTGCATAAAATACGAATGATGTCTGTGTTTAATCCGTTTTTTTGGCGATCCGTTGTAACTGCCTATTCTTGTCTGCAGAACGGAAAAGAATAGAACGTTCTCTCTCTTTTTTGGAATGGACATACAGATGTGGACGGTGTGCGGTTTGCGGTTTTTTTGCAGCCTCATTGAAATGAATGAGTTCACATCCAAGCTGCAAATCATGTGTGAATGGGGCCTTAAAGTGATCTTCCCTTTAAAATGATGTGCAGCTCAAGGTATATTGGTGACCTGTCCTTATCAATTTAGATTTTAATAGTTTGGGCGTTTTGGGACATGCTGGTGCAAATGATCTTTAGGGGTTTTTTTTAATGTGGGGAAAGGGGGTTATTTAAACATTTTTTTAAGCCCCTCCCTGGGGTATCTTAACATGTGATCATTAGATTACTTTTTCTATACAGTATTGTGATTTAATACAGTAGTATATGGGAAATCCAGTTCATTCCTATGGAGCACGGCCACCTGCAGGCTTCTATAGGAACATAGCTATCATAGGCCTGGTAGCCTCATACAGACTGTAGTGAATGGCTTCCCCGATCTCAGTGCAGTGCTCCCAGGAAAGCCGCCTCAGATGCCGCAGTCACAGCATGCAAGGGGTTAATTGTCTGTGATTGGCATTATTGCTGATCGCAGACATTAGCCTTGGGTGTCTTCTGTCTTTAAAAAAAAAAAAAAAACATGTCTATGGTGCTTGCTTTCGTCTCGAGCGTGTGCCTTCTTTAGATTGCTGACATCTGCCATACATGTTGTAAAGGATTTAATAACCAGGAGATGGGATACATTTTGATTGCAGTCGGGCTGATCACTGGGACCCCTATTCATCCCTTGTGTGACCGGGGCAGTAGAGTACAGCACTTGGCCACCACTGCTCCATTCTCACAGGGTACTCAAGGACAGAACTAGCCTCTAAATTACCAGTGCACATATGGATTATGTTTCCCTGTCATAGCTTTGTGACTGACTATAGGACAGCTATGTGACGATCCCTGTGGGAGCTGTGGCATTGCTTGTGTTGCCTTCTAGTAACGGTCCAGTTGCAGCCTTTTCTCAGTGAAGTAAGGGTTAATAGCTGTCCCTTCCAGATACATTATTGTGGCTCCTTCACATACACTGGTACATGTCACCTTCTCCATTCCAGCTATCTGAAGATGAATTGGATGTGCAAGTTGTGACTTCAGGCCCAGAAAGCAGTGACCGTAGAGTGAGAATACCTGGTTCTGTTACTGATCCAGTATACTGCTTTGTATTAAAGGCTTCTCAACTTTTTCTGCACAGTTTTACCAGACAGAACATGATAATGCCGGGCTGCATCACCAGTGGCTGATGTCAGTGCTAAAATTTGGCCTCTAAACCCAGTAATACCCAGAATAAGCACAAAAGTAATCTTATGTAGCTCGAACCAGAGATAGGTGCAGGAAGAAAAAGCCCTCTGCAGCTTCTGTCAGAAATATGCATGATAGTACCACTATCGTGTTTATACTGGAATGCAGTTCGTTCCTTTCTCCAGACATAACGCTTTTGGTCTTATCCATCCACAGAACATTGTTCCAATAGCCTTCTAGATTGTCCAGGTGATCTTTAAAGAGAGTCTGTCACCTCCATATGCCCCTATAAAGCACTTCCATAGCCCCACAGCACACCTAATCACAAATCTAATCATACCTATGGCGCTTTCTTTTGACTTGCAGAAGCTGCAAAAACATAGTTTAAACCATATGTAAATTAGCCGTTGGAAGTGCCCGGAGGCGGTGTTCACTGCCGTGGAGCCCGAGCTCCTGTGCTTTTTTTTCATGCTTTCCCTGCCCCAGCCATTGCCTCCGCCCGCCCTCTTCTTCACTTGCGTCCTCCGTCTGTTCCGGCGAGATCCTGCCCCTGTGCAGTCTCTCGCCGGGCTGGGGCATGCGCACTGTATTGCCCATTGTGGGCACAGCATCACCGTAGCCACTGCGCATGCACCGGCACGGCGAGAGACTGGAACAGACGGAGGACGCAACTGAAGAGGAGGGCGAGCGGAGGCAATGGCTGGGGTGGGGAAAGCATGAAAAAAAAGCACAGGAGCCCGGGCTCCACGGCAGTAAACGCCGCCTCTGGGCACTTCCAACGGCTAATTTACATATGGTTTAAACTACGTTTTTGCAGCTTCTAAAAGTCACAAGAAAGCGCCACATGTACCATTAGATTTGTGATTAGGTGGGCTATGGAAGTGCTTTATAGGGACATATGGAGGTGACAGACTCCCTTTAACAAACTGCAGACGGGCAGCAATGTTCTTTTTAGAGAGCGGCAGTCTTCTTACAATCTTGGCATGCACACCGTTGCTATTCATGGTCTTCCTGATGGTGGACTCAGGAACATTAACATTAGCTAATGTGAGAAAGACTTTTAGTTGCTTAGAGGTTACTTTGGGTTCCTTTGTGACATTGCTGACATTGCCTTGCTGTTGGTGTGATCTTTGGTTGACCAATACTGGAGGGTAGTATTGGTCTAAATCTTCTCCATTTCTATACTGTCTGACTGGATTGGTGAAGTCCAAACTGTTTAGAGATGAGTTTTGTAACCTTTTCCAGCCTGGGGTGAGCATCAATATCTCTTCTTCTGAGATCCTCAGAAATCTCCTTTGTGCCATGGTACACTTACACAAATGTGTTTTTAAGATCAGACTTTGATCCCTGTTCTTTAAATATAAGGTTATGACCATGCGGTCAGGTTTCTGCATGTAGTTTTGGAAGCTAAATTCAGAAGTGGATCATAAAAGGAGAGAAAGTATAAAGGACAGATACGACTTTCGCATACTTTTGCCACAGACAGGCGATATTAGATAATATTCCTCAATACATGATTAAAGTGGTTGTACAGCCAGTAATATTGGTGTCCTGTCCACACTGTGTGTCCTCTCACTTGTAGTGGTGGCACAGTGTAATTACTAGTACTCGTCCTATTCAAGTGACTGTGACCAACACATGTAATTACCCTGCGCCTCTGAGACGACCTACAGTGTAATCTTGAAGAGGAAGTAGTGATCGCAAGAGCGCTGCCTTCTCTTCAAATAGCCGATTGCTGGGGGTGCTGGAGTCAGACCGCCAGTGATCAGATACTGATGACCTAACCTATTATGGATGATCTATTATAAATGGCCCAGAGAACCCCTTTACAATTACCCAGAGTGGAGCCTGTGTGAAATTATGAAAGAAAAAGCCATCACCTTATAAATGTCTGCTGCTCTGATCCCTGCTGGACCTGAAGTAGGGCTGCAACTCGACACAGCATCGAGGATTCATTTGTGTCATGTGACCACAGATCGTCAGTGAAGTGCTTGCTATTACTCACGCTCCATGGTCACCCGCCGGCCCGCACCGTGCTTCACTGTATCCTGACACATTGTCAGGATATAGTGCATGTAAGAGCTGATGGCATGGAGGTGCTGATGGCACAGAGGACTGATGTTGTAGGGGGAGCTGATGGCATGGAGATGCTGATGGCACAGAGCACTGATGGCATGGAGATGCTGATGGCACAGAGCACTGATGTCGTGGGGGAAGCTGATGGCATGGAGGTGCTGATGGCACAGAGGACTGATGTCGTAGGGGGAGCTGATGGCATGGAGATGCTGATGGCACAGAGCACTGATGGCATGGAGCACTGATGTCGTGCGGGGAGCTGATGGCATGGAGGTGCTGATGGCACAGAGCACTGATGTCGTGCGGGGAGCTGATGGCATGGAGGTGCTGATGGCACAGAGCACTGATGTCGTGGGGGGAGCTGATGGCATGGAGGTGCTGATGGCACAGAGCACTGATGGCATGGAGATGCTGATGGCATGGAGGTGCTGATGGCACAGAGGACTGATGTCGTAGGGGGAGCTGATGGCATGGAGGTGCTGATGCCACAGAGCACTGATGGCATGGAGATGCTGATGGCACAGAGCACTGATGTCGTGGGGGAAGCTGATGGCACAGAGGACTGATGTCATGGGGGGAGCTGATGGCATGGAGATGCTGATGGCACAGAGCACTGATGTCGTGGGGGGAGCTGATGGCATGGAGATGCTGATGGCACAGAGCACTGATGTCGTGGGGGGAGCTGATGGCATGGAGATGCTGATGGCACAGAGCACTGATGTCGTGGGGGGAGCTGATGGCATGGAGATGCTGATGGCACAGAGCACTGATGTCGTGGGGGGAGCTGATGGCATGGAGATGCTGATGGCACAGAGCACTGATGTCGTGGGGGGAGCTGATGGCATGGAGATGCTGATGGCACAGAGCACTGATGCCGTGGGGGGAGCTGATGGCATGGAGATGCTGATGGCACAGAGCACTGATGCCATGGGGGGAGCTGACAGCGCTGAGGATTGATGGCATGGAGGGGCTGATGAGTTTTTATAAAGAAAAACATTCTTCTGATTAGATTTTTTCCTAATTAGAGTACTCCATCGATAAAATACTTGATTACTAAAATAATCAATAGCTGCAGCCCTAGCCTGAAGCAATCTTGTGTTCTCATAACGCCACAGCCGCTGCTGCATCTCCCCGTTGCGCGGATGAAAACCCCTTCGGGGGCAGCCAATAGCAGGCTGTGATGGGAACGAGCCTCCCTGGCATCGCGGGCGACGTTGGATGTTTTCATCCACGTGACGGGAGGATACAGTTGTATCAATGCTTCAAAATTGTTATTACAAGAGGGACAGAAGTAGTTACTAAAACAGACATGTCAGGATAGATGACCAGTCCAAGAGAGACCCAAAATTATGTGATGCAGGACGTTTGTTCCTTCATACATGGTGACACAATAAGTCCTGCGACAAAAAAGGGTACGGCTATCTTGTGACATGTCGCGCAACATTCATATTGCACCAGTGTTCTACAGCAATTTTCGTAATTGTCAATGGTTTTCTCACTGAACTTGAATGGATTTTTTTGCGACTGTTGCAGCATGTCGCAGTGCGACACCATTGACTATCGTTATACAAAATGTCGCACATCTCTTCTGTGAGAAGTTGAGCGACACATATTGCTGTGTAAGCCCTAGTCTTACAGCAGTGGCTGAATACACACTGCGGTTGGTGATTTGATGAGGGAATTTTTCAGTCTGTTTTGCACTGCCATTCTGAGTTCCGGCAGAGATCAGGCACTGTTCTCTGGATCTGGCATTGCCAGATGTTACCGGAATGAATACTGGCCCCATTGATGAATATCCTGGGATTTGTCTGGACAAAAAACGATGCATGCATCTCGGTAATATCCGGCAATGCCGGATCCACAGGGCTCCATCAGGCTGTTCTCCGCCAGATCGGAGACAAGTCAAAGTCAGTTATGCCTAAATCTGGATTGATGTAATTTGACTTCACATATTTAAAGGGAACCTGTCATCAACTTTATGCTGACCTCACTGAGAGCAGTATAAAATAGTGACAGAAATGCTGATTTCAGCAGTGTGTCACTCATGAGCGAATAGTAAGTGGTTGCTGAGAACCAGCATCATAATTATTGCAGCTCAGGCCTTGAAAAGAGTCAAATCTACCTGAGAAGAGTCATGGTTATTCCTAATCTCCTGCTCTCCTGCCCATCTGCTGCTGATTGGCAGTTCTCTCCTAGAGAGAAAGGGAGAAAACTAGGAAGAAGCCTGTCAGTCATCAGCAGGTGGGCAGGAAGAGCAGGAATTCATGAATAACCAGGACTCTTCTCAGGTGGCCATGACTCTTTTCCAGGCCCAGTCTGCAACGATTGTGATGTTGGTTCTCAGCAAATACTTACTTTTAACTTATAAATGACAGAGCGCTGAAATCAACTCACCTGTCTCCACTTTATTCTGTCGTTAGTATGGAGAGCATAAAGGTGATGACAGGTTCCCTTTAAGAATTTTGCATGCCCGCCACTGGAGGAAGTTTGGGCTTTTGTTTGTGACTTTTTAAACATTTTCAGATGATAAATCTGATGTCAGCCTAAGGCCTCGTTCACATCTTGATCCGACTTTCTGATCCAGCACGAATGCAGGCTATTGGCTGGACAAAAAAAAAAAAAGGTGTATGCGATCGCTGCCGGACTACGTTCCAGATCTGCTTGACCGGGATGTGAATGAGGCCTAAGTAAGAGTTAAACGTGCCCGCTTTTCAACATGCTTTTCAAAAGTATCGAGCGGCATATTGCACATTTTTAGGCAAAAGCACTGTAAAGTAGGTACATTTGCACACAAACACCCCTTCTCAGTCCATCCTTGAGGTGATTGCAAGGCTCGTCCTTCGTTTCTAACTTCTCTTCATATCTGGCAGTGTGAGAGCTCTTTTCATACCACGTTTGTGACCTCTTTCAGACGTATACTTTTTGCAGAGGTGTAGAATATCCTACCCGGCATTGGATTACATTATTTACAGTAAGAGAATCCACGGTGCTGCTGCTCTGGAAACATGGCGGAGCTGTGCTGTATGGGAGGGCTGGCAGCTCTGCGAGGCAGTGATTAAATGAATGAATCACGGCTCTGTCTTTCCACAGTCACTGATGGGGGGTGATGCTGAATCCCTGCGTCATCAGTGCGGCTCTGCTGTTTCATCAGACATTGCTGGGTGGACGCAGGAACAGCAGCTCTCCATGCATGGTTATGTCACTTGTTCTTGCTCAGCCAGCCAGACACGTCTGTTCCTCGGTTATGACAGCTGACTGTGTGCTGATATCAGCTCTTTCCGCCAGTGCTATTCCAGTAGAAATACTGCATGGTTGGTGTAATAAATGTACGTGTGTCAACTGTAGATTGACTCAGATACAGGAGCAAGCGCACCTAAAACGTCCAATAGGCATTATGAGTTCATGTCATTGCTTGTTACAGTGTGCCTAAGGTAAGCTCCCCAAAGCCAAGAACTGGATAAAATACTAAAAAGAGCTATACTGGCCCATTTCACCCCCTCTACTTCCACCATTGGAAATTCCAGCAGGTCTGTTTCATAGCTGCAGCCTGTATACACCATATGATGACTTTCTATTGGCACCATTTGATATTTCATGCGATGCACTGGGAATGGTTGGGCTTGAAAAAATCCAAATAGGGTGAGATTGGGAAAATACAATTTGGCCGCAGTTTTTTGAGTTTCATTTTCATGGAGTTCTCTATGCTGTAAAACTTACATGTTAACTGTTTTCTGTTGGTCAGTCCAATTACACTATCACATTTTTATAGGGTGTGTATATATACGGAGGACCTTTCCTCAGGACCTGCACCGATCAACTGTTGGACGAGGAGCTGGCGCTTCCTGGTCCTTTCACTATGCGTCATCTCCTGTGTGAAGTGTAATTACAAGTATCCGCTCCAGTCAGTCGAATGGAGCAGTTATTTGTATTAAAGTTCATGCACCCAAACGTATTTTTTTCAGTGGGCAGTGTATTTTTATTTTTTTTGCATCACCTTATTTGCTTGTTTTACTTCTACAGAGCTGTGTGAGGGCTATCTGTAGTTTTTATTGATACCATTTTGTGGTTTTGATTTTCATAACGTTTTATTCCAATTTTTTTTTAATTTATTTTTGCCCGGTCAAGTGACCAAAAAACAGAAAATCTGCCATTTTGATCATTTTTTTTCATCACGCTGTTCACCATACAGGATAAATACATTTTATATTTTATTACTTCTGCATTTTGGGACGCGGTAATACTAATTCTTTGTAAGTAAAATGGGGAAAGAAGGTAGTTTGCATTTTTTATATCTTTTAAAGACTTTTTTGCCGATTTGTAGTCACCCTAGGGCAGTGATGGCTAACCTCCAGCACTCCAGCTGTGGTGAAACTACGACTCCCAGCATGCTGCAGCCATTTCTATAGAGTTCTGAAAACAGCTAAGGAAGTGTGCATTTTGGGAGTTGTAGTTTTATCACAGCCGGCGTGCCGGAGGTTAGCCATCACAAGTCCAGATGACTTTATCAGACGATCATCTGACTTAGGCTACATTCACACGTCCGTTTAAAATATCCGCAATCTATCCGCATCCGTTCCGCAATTGCGGACGGTTTTTGCGGATATTTTGCGGATCCATTCATTTCAATGGGTCCTGATAATCTGCGGACATTGCATCGTATGTTGTCCGCATCCGTTACTCTGTTCCGTTCCGTTTTGCGAATCCGCAAACAGAAATCCTCCTGTCCTACTTTTCTCCCGAATTGCGGTCCGTAGCACAATGAAAGTCTATGGATCCGAAAAAATGCGGAAGACATGCGGAAAGGCATCCACATGTCATCCGTATTTGCGGATTCCGTTCCAGGAGGGGTGAAAAAAAAAAGATGTTATTCATCCTTCCGTTTTTTGCGGATCCGCAAAAAATGGATGATATATGGATGCATCCTTTCCGTTTTTTACGGAAAAACGGAACGGATGTCCTGGAAAAACTGAGCTTTTTGCGGAACAACGGATCCGCAAAAAACTGACCGTTTTCCAGGATGTGCAAAAATACGGACGTGTGAATGTAGCCTAAGTCTCCAGTCACACGTCCTGTTTTTCTTTCCTGATTCGATCCTGATCTGGATCCATTCATTTCAATGGGTCCTGAAAAAATCAGGATCGAATCAGGAAAGAAAAACAGGACGTGTGAATGGAGACTTACGATTGCTGTCTGTGGGAGAAACAAGTTCTTGTCACTCCATAGGCAGGGCTTGTAGAAACTTCGCTTTGGCAGGCCTTACAGCCATCAGAAGACATGAAGCTGCCATTGCAACCTTATAGCTCCCACCATCTTGGTGTGGGGGAGCTGTTCAGCCCCCGTGAGAGCAGTGCTCCTTGGAAAAGACCACTCACATGCCATGGTTACAAGTGACATGGCATATGAGGGGCTGAAAGTCTGGGGTTGGTGTTATTGCCACTGCCACGGTATCTGTTGTGTAAGGCACTTCAGTAATTTGTTCAGTGATTTCCATCAGCAATTGTGAGCCAAAACCAGGTGCGGGTTAAAAACACATCTTTCCATTATATGTTATTTCTGAGGAGGCTTCATTACTGGTTTTTGCTCACAATAACTGATGGGAATCACTGACCAAAACACAAGCCTAATGCCCCTTTCACACGAGCGGGAGACTCGCATGTCTCCCGCAGCGCATCTACAGGGCTGGACTCCTGCACTGACTGGGATCACATATAATGTTATGCGATCCCTGTCAGTGCCGAGTCCAGCCCTGTAGATGCGTTGCGGGAGACATGCGAGTCTCCCGCTCGTGTGAAAGGGGCATAAAATAGCAGGTGCCATCCTTATAGACCGAGCTTCCATTGTAAATGTACTACAGATGTCGAGAAGGGCTTAAAATGTGTTTATTCTGTGCATCGGGGGAAAAAAATAGTAGAAATGGGTGAATTGCTTATTTTTGATCCTTTAACCCTCTGAAAAATAATTGAATAAAAAGTGATCAAAAATTCTTGAGCATTTTGAGCACCGTTGAAATAAAGGCTAAAATATTGGTGGAGTCGCGTTTCTCAGTTTCATCCCACAAAGATTTTTTTCTGTTTTTCAATACATTATGCATTATACATTTGCAGGATCCGTTTGTGAGATCCGTCCAGGTTCTCACAAACTGATCTGTCATGATAATACAACCGTCTGCATCCGTTCTGAACGGATCCGTTTGTATTATCTTTTACATAGCAAAGACGGATCCGTCATGAACTCCATTGAAAGTCAATGGAGGACGGATCCGTTTTCTATTGTGTCAGACAAAACGGATCCGTCCCCATTGACTTACATTGTGAGTCATGATGGATGCGTTTGGATCAGTTTCGTCATGCGGACACCAAAAGCAGCCAGCAGCGTTTTAGTGTCTGTCTCCAAAACGGAATAGAGACTGAACTGAAGCAAAACTGATGCATTCTGAACGGATCCTTTTCCATTCAGAATGCATGAGGACAAAACTGATCAGTTCAAGACCGTTTGTGAGAGCCTGTGATGGATCCTGCAAGCGTGAAAGTAGCCTAAATTAAATTGTGCCATTAAAAATATAGTTTATAAAAAAACCAAAACACATTTTGCTACCTGATAACAAAAACTGAAATCTGCTGGCTCCTGAAGTAATTAAGCCTGTGCCAAACATTTACAATGCAACAGGTTTAAAGCTCAGGACATTTGCAGCCATATTTGTCTGACCGTGGACAACCCCTTTTACCAGGTCTTCCAGTGTACTCCATGCTCCTGGCAGCAGCTCTCCATTCTGCTTTCCATTTGTTGGAACTAACCCTGCAATAACCCTACTTTCCTAAAGTAAACCTATGGAAAGGGTTGTCCAAGGATGACCTCTTCTGCCCGCATGTGGTCAGTTTGAAATTGATTTTATTGATTATTTCTGCTGAGCATTTGGATTTTGACAACTTTCTAGAGGTCAGAAAAGTAAGTATTATGAGTCATTGACACCAGGAATATTCCTATTGTGCGGTTGCACCCAGAGCATATTGGCACATTTTGCGCTGCCCGTGTAATGCCAGTTGTATAGTTTTGCTTTCTTCCATAGACTGCGCCACTCCTGACCACAGGTTACATGTGGTATTGCATTCACCTCATTGAAGATGAACTGCAGTGCCTGATGCTACTCATGGATGATTCTGGAAGAAAGCAGCCTTGTTTTTCTAATCTTGTGTAGTCCCTTTAAGAAGACGCCTCAGTTTCCTTCTATAATTAGAAGAACTGCATTTTTAGCTTTCTTTCCAAAATTTTAGCAAGTCGGTGGTGGTAATTTCATGTGCCATCACCAGGCTGATGACGGTGATACGGAGAATTTGGAGTTTCCCTCTGCAATACTCTAGGGCTGCTTAATTATCAGGCCTTTTACCTTCTCTAGTGTAATGGAGTCCAGTTTTACATGGTCACTCTTTAGTTTTCTATTTTGGACACATTTTAGTGCTATTTGAAATGTAGCAACTTTTATCATAGTCATAATCTCTTATCTGTCCTTTAAATACCTCCTGTAGGTTAGGAAGAATGATGGGACTGATAAAAAGGAGTGTGACTGAAGGATCAGATAATAGGGGGTTTGTTTAGTTACCATGGCGATGCATAGGTCTAGCTAGGAGCTGTAGAAACAAAGGGCACTTTCATTCACGACCTGTTACAAAGTTGCCTCGTTTTCAGTACATTAAAGCAATAGCAAAAGGTGGTCAGTGTGGGTCCGACACCCGGGACCCCTGCAGATCAGCTGTTGGAGAAGGTAGCAGCACTTGCAGTAGTGCCGTGGCCTTCTCAGCTTTTCCTAGGCCGAGTGACGACATGTTCATGTGCACAGCTCAGCCCCATAGAAGAGGATGAGCACAATACCAAGCACAGACACTATACAATGTACGGCGCTGTTCTTGGTAAGCTGTGAGAAGGCAGCGGCGCTCACAGGAGTGCCAGTACCTTCTCAAACAGCTGATCAGCGGGGGTCCTGAGAATATGCTGCTGATCCAGAGAATAAATTATCAGTATTTTAATCTCGGAAAAACCCTTTTGATCTGGCCCAACTATCAGTATTCCTATTTAAATGAGATTTTACACTGTATACAAAGGGTTTTTAGGCTGGGTTCACACATGGCTGATTAACTGTAGATTTGCTGTTGTTGATTTTGGTGCAGCAGATCTGCAGCGTTGTACAGTATCAGGAAAGTGAATGAGCTTTTAGCAATTCTCAGTCACATGGATAAAAATAAAATCCGCAGGAAAAACTGACCTATGGTGTGGATTTTAAATCTTCAGCATGTCAGCGGATTTAATTGCGGATTTCATGCTTTCCAATGTAAAGAACAAAATCTGCATCTACTCTGCAAATCTGCATGTGAACATTTATGAAAGGGTAAAAATGATTGCAAATGCCTTTGCACTACCAAGGTACTGTATTCACCTCTAGAAGCATTGCTTGTATGGGAAAATACTGTGCTGCAAAGCTGTAAGTATAGGTTCAGATGGAGGATTTGCTACCGAAAACTGGGCTGACTATGCTGAAACCACCAACAATTTTCAGCGGGAGAGTTTTTACTCTGCGGTAGAGCTGGGCGATATGGCCAAAAAAAAAAATCTCGATTTTAATTTTGGACGATTCACGATTTAAATCTCGATTTTTCTTATGTTATTAAAAATATAAAAAAAATAAATAAAAGCCTACTGTGCCCCCATCAGACCTCAGATCAGCCCACTGTGCCCCCATCAGACCTCAGATCAGCCCACTGTGCCCCCATCAGACTTCAGATCAGCCCACAGTAGTGCCCCCTTCAGACTTCAGATCAGCCCACAGTAGTGCCCCCTTCAGACCTCAGATCAGCCCACAGTAGTGCCCCCTTCAGACCTCAGATCAGCCCACAGTAGTGCCCCCTTCAGACTTCAGATCAGCCCACAGTAGTGCCCCCTTCAGACTTCAGATCAGCCCACAGTAGTGCCCCCTTCAGACTTCAGATCAGCCCACAGTAGTGCCCCCTTCAGACTTCAGATCAGCCCACAGTAGTGCCCCCTTCAGACCTCAGATCAGCCCAGTGTGCCCCCATCAGACCTCAGATCAGCCCACATTAGTGCCCCCTTGAGACCTCAGATCAGCCCACAGTAG
This sequence comes from Rhinella marina, assembly GCA_900303285.1. Classification (NCBI taxonomy): domain Eukaryota; kingdom Metazoa; phylum Chordata; class Amphibia; order Anura; family Bufonidae; genus Rhinella; species Rhinella marina. Next base: position 756,849 of record ONZH01028138.1, on the reverse strand, counting down.
TGCCCCCTTCAGACTTCAGATCAGCCCACAGTAGTGCCCCCTTCAGACCTCAGATCAGCCCACAGTAGTGCCCCCTTCAGACTTCAGATCAGCCCACAGTAGTGCCCCCTTCAGACCTCAGACCAGCCCACAGTAGTGCCCCCTTCAGACTTCAGATCAGCCCACAGTAGTGCCCCCTTCAGACTTCAGATCAGCCCACAGTAGTGCCCCCTTCAGACTTCAGATCAGCCCACAGTAGTGCCCCCTTCAGACCTTAGATCAGCCCACAGTAGTGCCCCCTTCAGACCTCAGATCAGCCCAGTGTGCCCCCATCAGACCTCAGATCAGCCCACAGTAGTGCCCCCTTCAGACCTTAGATCAGCCCACAGTAGTGCCCCCTTCAGACCTCAGATCAGCCCAGTGTGCCCCCATCAGACCTCAGATCAGCCCACAGTAGTGCCCCCTTCAGACTTCAGATCAGCCCACAGTAGTGCCCCCTTCAGACCTCAGATCAGCCCAGTGTGCCCCCATCAGACCTCAGATCAGCCCACAGTAGTGCCCCCTTCAGACTTCAGATCAGCCCACAGTAGTGCCCCCTTCAGACCTCAGATCAGCCCACAGTAGTGCCCCCTTCAGACCTCAGATCAGCCCACAGTAGTGCCCCCTTCAGACCTCAGATCAGCCCACAGTAGTGCCCCCTTCAGACCTCAGATCAGCCCACAGTAGTGCCCCCTTCAGACTTCAGATCAGCCCACAGTAGTGCCCCCTTCAGACCTCAGACCAGCCCACAGTAGTGCCCCCTTCAGACTTCAGATCAGCCCACAGTAGTGCCCCCTTCAGACTTCAGATCAGCCCACAGTAGTGCCCCCTTCAGACTTCAGATCAGCCCACAGTAGTGCCCCCTTCAGACCTTAGATCAGCCCACAGTAGTGCCCCCTTCAGACCTCAGATCAGCCCAGTGTGCCCCCATCAGACCTCAGATCAGCCCACAGTAGTGCCCCCTTCAGACCTTAGATCAGCCCACAGTAGTGCCCCCTTCAGACCTCAGATCAGCCCAGTGTGCCCCCATCAGACCTCAGATCAGCCCACAGTAGTGCCCCCTTCAGACTTCAGATCAGCCCACAGTAGTGCCCCCTTCAGACCTCAGATCAGCCCAGTGTGCCCCCATCAGACCTCAGATCAGCCCACATTAGTGCCCCCTTGAGACCTCAGATCAGCCCACAGTAGTGCCCCCTTCAGACCTCAGATCAGCCCACAGTAGTGCCCCCTTCAGACCTCAGATCAGCCCACAGTAGTGCCCCCTTCAGACTTCAGATCAGCCCACAGTAGTGCCCCCTTCAGACCTCAGACCAGCCCACAGTAGTGCCCCCTTCAGACTTCAGATCAGCCCACAGTAGTGCCCCCTTCAGACTTCAGATCAGCCCACAGTAGTGCCCCCTTCAGACTTCAGATCAGCCCACAGTAGTGCCCCCTTCAGACTTCAGATCAGCCCACAGTAGTGCCCCCTTCAGACCTTAGATCAGCCCACAGTAGTGCCCCCTTCAGACCTCAGATCAGCCCAGTGTGCCCCCATCAGACCTCAGATCAGCCCACAGTAGTGCCCCCTTCAGACTTCAGATCAGCCCACAGTAGTGCCCCCTTCAGACCTCAGATCAGCCCAGTGTGCCCCCATCAGACCTCAGATCAGCCCACAGTAGTGCCCCCTTCAGACTTCAGATCAGCCCACAGTAGTGCCCCCTTCAGACCTCAGATCAGCCCAGTGTGCCCCCATCAGACCTCAGATCAGCCCACAGTAGTGCCCCCTTCAGACTCAGATCAGCCCACAGTAGTGCCCCCTTCAGACCTCAGATCAGCCCACAGTAGTGCCCCCTTCAGACCTCAGATCAGCCCACAGTAGTGCCCCCTTCAGACTTCAGATCAGCCCACAGTAGTGCCCCCTTCAGACCTCAGATCAGCCCACAGTAGTGCCCCCTTCAGACTTCAGATCAGCCCACAGTAGTGCCCCCTTCAGACCTCAGACCAGCCCACAGTAGTGCCCCCTTCAGACTTCAGATCAGCCCACAGTAGTGCCCCCTTCAGACTTCAGATCAGCCCACAGTAGTGCCCCCTTCAGACTTCAGATCAGCCCACAGTAGTGCCCCCTTCAGACCTTAGATCAGCCCACAGTAGTGCCCCCTTCAGACCTCAGATCAGCCCAGTGTGCCCCCATCAGACCTCAGATCAGCCCACAGTAGTACCCCCTTCAGACCTTAGATCAGCCCACAGTAGTGCCCCCTTCAGACCTCAGATCAGCCCAGTGTGCCCCCATCAGACCTCAGATCAGCCCACAGTAGTGCCCCCTTCAGACTTCAGATCAGCCCACAGTAGTGCCCCCTTCAGACCTCAGATCAGCCCAGTGTGCCCCCATCAGACCTCAGATCAGCCCACAGTAGTGCCCCCTTCAGACTTCAGATCAGCCCACAGTAGTGCCCCCTTCAGACCTCAGATCAGCCCACAGTAGTGCCCCCTTCAGACCTCAGATCAGCCCACAGTAGTGCCCCCTTCAGACCTCAGATCAGCCCACAGTAGTGCCCCCTTCAGACCTCAGATCAGCCCACAGTAGTGCCCCCTTCAGACCTCAGATCAGCCCACAGTAGTGCCCCCTTCAGACCTCAGATTAGCCCACAGTAGTGCCCCCTTTCAGACCCCAGATTAGCCCCCATTAGTGCCCTCTTCAGACTTCAGATCAGCCCACAGTAGTGCCCCCTTTCAGACCCCAGATTAGCCCACATTAGTGCCCCCTTCAGCCCTCAGAACAGCCCACAGTAGTGCCCCCTTTCAGCCCTCAGAACAGCCCACAGTAGTGCCCCCTTTCAGACCTCAGAACAGCCCATAGTAGTGCCCCCTTTCAGACCTCAGAACAGCCCATAGTAGTGCCCCCTTTCAGACCTCAGAACAGCCCACAGTAGTGCCCCCTTCAGACCTCAGAACAGCCCACTAGGCCACCATAAGAATAAAATAAAAAAATCCCTTACCTGTCCTGCGCCGCAGCTCTGCTCCAGGTCCGGTGCTCCTCAGTCTTCTTCTCCCGGCACTGCACTGTCACCTGACTGCGTGCAGCGTCAGGTCAGAGTGCGCGCACTACGTTCTGACGCTGTACGCGGTCAGGACAGTGCAGCGTGGCCCCGGAGAAGAAGAGGAGCGCCGGACACCAGAGCGGAGCCGCGGCGCAGGAGAGATTTTTTTTATTTTATCTGGCGGGCGCCATTTTAGGAAAATCAAGTTCACGATATTCCTAAAAAATAAAATTGTGAGGCTTTCAATTGGCGAATTAATCGAATTAAACTCTGCGGTTTTTAAGATTACTGTGCAGATTCCTCACATAGCCGCAGTGGGAGCCAGTTCACATTATAGCTCTATTCAGTGGAGCTAAACCTAGAGTGAGTTGGCAGAACTGCAGCCCAGTGCATCTCTTTCTGCCATGGAATTTGATGCCTAATAGGGTTAGGTTCACACAGAGCATTGTCTGTGACAAAATCCTCTGCGTATCCCACTGCAGAAACCATTGCACTGTGCTGGGTTCTCATGCAGACCTTTACATTCCTTGTACGTTCTTGAAAACCGCGTGGCAAAACCCCTCCCACATGAAGTGGGAGGAGATTTCAGCGCAGATTCAGTCAGGCTTTCTGTACTGAATCCGCGCTAAAACAGGCACCCCAAATCCTCCATACTTGGTGACTGTGATGCGGAATTTTCGAGAGAAAGCAATTTTTTAAAAAGATATCCACTATAGGGAGAGCCCTGTCCATGGTGGGGTCGCCCAGCAGACACTTCTTGTCACGTGCCTGGCTCTTTGTATTCTTACAGTTTCAGACTACAACATAGTCCTTTGTAATGGAGGCAGCCGGCCTGTGGTTCGGACAGCATGAAGCCATGATTAATATTTTCATTCTAGACGTCAGCAGTAACTGAGGGGACCCTTTTCAGCTGCAAAGTAGTTCTGTATCTCGTTAATAAGTCTTCCCCTTTAAACAAAGTTACTCAGTGGGGGGAGGGGGTAATATGATCTGAATCTCTACATGGGGTAATAGTTGGATGTAACCTCACCTTGTATTCATACCCTGGCTTTCCTACACAATGCCTGTCTTGTACTAACACGGAAGGTACTGGAGGACATCCCACTGAAGAGGATGAAGTTACAGACTGAGCGCTTCCCTTCCACTCCCCAGCCTGTTGTTAGTATTTCATACTGTGGATGGGTGGTGGTAAGGGGTGAAGCTCCTCTCCGTTACCCAAACACAATGACCTTTCTGCTCGGCCGGAGATTGCCTCCAGATAATTAAATGCACAGCACATTAATAATAAACCTGAATGAAGTGCGCCTGTGTGTTCTCCGAGGCTGGGCGGCAATCCATAGTCTGCTTAATGAGATGGTTCCATGTCTATAGACACAATGTCAGGTACTTGTGTGATGGAGGACACGTCCCTGCTGTTCTGTGGAGATTTATACCAGCAGGTTCATTGTAAGGATACAGAAATCAGAGCTTGTATGTAGGGGGTGTTATTGGGGCTGGGGGTCGTCATTGCTGGCGGAGATGCTAGAATCTTACTATAAGGGGGGGGTTCATCATTTATGCATGGCTGAAGATTGCAGATCAATTGGGGCTCCTAATGTTCTCCAAATTGCCTCCGATGGCTGGAATTTTTCTGCAGCTTGAAGCTTGTCCTAGTACATTGTGGTGACAAACAAGAAATAATGAGCCATGATGACTGAATGGACTGCACCTCAGGATACGAGGCAATCTCTTTAGCAGCAGTGCGGGCGGAGAGGATGGGGGAGGAGAGCGCTGCTTGTGACGAAATCACTATAACCTTGGCAACTGCTGCAGGATAAAGGCAGAAAGCGTGATCCATTCTGCTGTGTGCTCTGCATTCACTGGCCATGTGACAGGCACACAAGGCTCGTATTGCTGAGGCTTTCATCTAGCTTATTGCCAGGAGGAAGTGCAAGACCCTTTTTAAGAATCCGGTTTCACCTTGTAGAATGTATTTATAAAGTTGTGTAAATCTCGGCTGCCCCCCCACACACACACCGTTACAGGGAATCTGTCTGCAGAAGCAACTAAGCACATTGACAAGTAGGCTTGCTCACTTTAAAAAAAAAAAAAAAAAGTTATTGTGTTAAAATGCCAAAATAACGTACATCACCTTATCTAGCCCGGTCTTCCCATGCAAGCGCTGTGTTGTTACACATTGGCGCATGCGCTTTAATGCCTAGATCTTTCCATGTCCATAGTCACTCCAGAACGAATCAAACAGAAATCTGAATGTTCTCAAATTTTAAGTCAGGTGCAGACATGCCATTTTAATTATTTATTCATATATATAGCGGTACCATATTCTGCAGCGCTGAACAGTTGTGGTCATCACGCACATTTGGTCCATGTCCCTGTTAGGGGTAAAAATATCACCTATCCTGAAAAATGTCTGATTGCTCGGCCTTCACTGCAGGAACCCCCACAAATCTCTAGACCCATGCCTCCATTCATTCTCTGCACAAGAAACTTTGAATGGAGTGGTGGACACGCATGTGCCCTTCCACTTTGTTCAGTATCTGTGTGAGCCGATGAAGGGTGTCACCATTCTGCAGGGGCTGCAGTGAGCGCTGTACTGGCAGGAGTACCCATCACTACTCCCACCTGTGCCCGCCCCTCACATGGCGGGCACAGGCACACCCCTTAGATAATATCATCTGAATCCAGTTGGCCGTCGTGACATTTCTGACTCTCTTGCTAGTGCTATAAACTGTATGGCATAGTGCAGAGATCTCAAACTCGTGGCCCTCCAGCTGTTGTAAAACTACAACTTCCATCATGCCAGGAGAGCCTACAGCTATTGGGGCATGCTGGGAGTTGTAGTTTTGCAACAGCTGGAGGGCCACGAGTTTGAGATCCCTGGCATAGTGTATACTTCCAATATACTGTCTTAAAGGGAACCTGTCACCTCCTTTTCTGAAAATGAGCTGTTAACAGTACCTTAAAGTAGAGCCGAGTGTGATCCTAATGCTCTTGTTGAAACTGAGAACTGCCGGATGAAAACGCTAAAAACTGAACTTTTAATCTTGCTGCGCGGGCTTTCCGGTGTGGGCTTGAAGTCAAGGGGGCAGCGGCCTCCTTGCTTCAAGTCAAGAAAGCCACTCCCCACTTGCGCTTGACTGACAGTTAGCCCGGGTGCCGGGATCGCGCAGTACTCAGTCGCGCAACACGTATGCGCAAGATTTCTGCGATCCCCGGCACCCGGGCTAACTGTCAGTCAAGCGCAAGTGGGGAGTGGCTTTCTTGACTTGAAGCAAGGAGGCCGCTGCCCCCTTGACTTCAAGCCCACACCGGAAAGCCCGCGCAGCAAGATTAAAAGTTCAGTTTTTAGCGTTTTCATCCGGCAGTTCTCAGTTTCAACAAGAGCATTAGGATCACACTCGGCTCTACTTTAAGGTACTGTTAACAGCTCATTTTCAGAAAAGGAGGTGACAGGTTCCCTTTAAATTAATAATACATAGTTCACACAACTTTATTATGTTTATAGCTATAAAAGAAGCAGATAAGAAAATGACCTTAATGTTGTTGGCACGAGGAAAAAAACCTCCCATAAACGCGCTGCTGAATACTGCCAAGGGTACATTTACAGGAGCTTTTTTTTAAACATTTTTTTTGCCCTATTTCTTAATTGCAAAAAAGGTGACCATGTAAATGTACTCCAATACAACTGTCTCCTAAAAACCTGCTTCCTGCTGACGTGTATTTAGATTGTAGCTTTGTACTAGAGATAACTGTTTCTACCGTCCAGACCTGGAATTGTCTAATGGCTATACTGTCACAGATCAGTTATCATACATGCACACCAACTAAGGGCTCATGCCCAGGAATGTAAGGGCTCAGTGCCCCTATTGTGGACTGCAAACCCATTGACTTGAATGGGTCTATGATCTTCAAGATACGGGCAAAGATAGGACATATCCTATCTTTTGCGGAGCAGAGGCACAGATCAGAAGCCCACAGAAGCGTTTCCGTGGGCTTTGGGGTTTGTGCTTCTGCACCACAAATATGTCCTATATTTTGCCGACTCTTGTGGACCCATTCAAGTCAGTGTGTTGGTATCTGCAGCACGGAGTGCACACAGCATTACAGACCGCTGTTTGTGGTCCGCAGCATGGGCCCTGAGCCCTAAGGCTAGTTCCATATTACCCTTTTAAATCCTGGTATGAAGTGTGCAATGAAATCGTGTAGGGGCTAAAGCCTGTGAGTTGTCTCTGGGCTTTGTATGTTGGCTTCACTGCAGGAGTACAGGGCCCTAAAATAAAACCCTGCTGTTTCCGACCTGCGCTGTGCCCGAGCAAGAGCTGAACAATGACTGTGTGGGCTGAAAAATCAGTGTCAGAACCCTGCGTCATACGGAGAAATACCGGATTTAAGAGCCAGGCTGGTCTCATTTATGTACCTCTGTCCCAAACTTTACCAAGTGCATCACTGATGGCTGGGAGAGTGAGGGCACTGGTGGAGAAGGTGGGCAATAAGAGGAGGAAAAATGGCCCATGTTCACACGGATAAACTCCAAAACCATTGGATATCAGCAGGGTTACAGCGAACAGAACAGTGCATTTGTGGAGGCTGAAACGGTGCCCAAAATACTCCTGGCTATTTAATCTTTTTCTCATTGACTTTCATGGGTAACGCAGCTAAGGTGTGCCTGAAAGACAGAATATGTCCTATCTTTGAAAACAGATGCGTAAAAAAAGTGACCATCGGGTGTTTGGAGGCATTGAAAAGACCTGAAAACCTCATGTCGTTATTTGCTTTGCATGTTAAATCCAGTTTTTGTGGCTTTTTAAGTGAACTTCTTGTAACTCATAAATTGATTTAGATTTTTTTTTCTCTGTGTAGAAGGGTATGGTAAATGCCATTGCTTCCAAATATTGTGTTTCTAAAAAAAATAGCAAAAAAATGTATTTCTGTACTGTTTATTTCCCATAAACTTTCAGTTAACGCTTGGAGTTGGCTTTTTGCCATGAAAAGGAAAAAAAATGCTTGAAAAATCAGAACGTAAAAGTTGGTAAGAGTTGGTAATGAAAAATTGTGTGAAAATGTGCTAAATTTAAAGTTTTGCGCCTTTGTGTTTAGTGCCAAGTCTTTATCCTAGTACACCGCTATATCTTGTATTCCTGATGGTGGTGGAAGGGGATAAAAAGCACCAGGGGCGGATTGGCTATAGACTCTACAGGGAAATTTCCCAGTGGGCTGATGCCCAGGGGGGCACTCAAACCCTCTAGATGGCCACAGCCAGGTACATAATGATCTGATGCTCAACAGCCACATATGCCCTCCTGAACTCAACTGTATTATCGTCCTCATGACTGTGATACAGTTGAATACTGTTGTTGGGGCGGCAGTATTTTGTATTAGCCATGTGGTATTTGGTTCTGCTGGGGCGGTATTTTGTGCTGCACTACAGGATTGCTGGCCCTGCCTACTTCTGTTGTCCCTGACTACTTGTTTTGTCCCATCTTCTGTTATTTTGGACCCACCTACAACATGGGGCCACTTTGTTTTTTGTTTTTTTCCAGGGCCACTTTAAGTTCCCAATCTGCCCCTGAAAAGCACAGAGGAGCTCTCCAGTAAAGAGGATAAGGAAGGGGTATATAAATGTTCCCCTGATAAGGTTGTGCAAACCTGGCAGAAGAATAGTGGGTAGTGTTTGGGTAATGATGCAGGAACATCTTTGATGCCGTCCTTGTAAGAAACACCTCAGGAGAAGGCAGTAAGAAGGTGTGGAAACTTTAGGAGACAGCACAAGTGGAGATGAAAGCAGGTCCAGGCAGTTGAAAGTGAATGGTAGTTTTATTTGGCTACGTGTTTCATCACTGAAATGGTGAAGTCATGGCCTGATGAAGTAATAAGGTTGTGGTACTTAAACGCATAGTCAAATGGTTACCCTTAAAGAGGACCTTTCACCATTCCTGACATGCCAGTTTAATAGCTTCATGCATTCCCTATGTACTAACAATTCTGGAACATCTATTCTTATGGCTCTATGTTGTGCCATTCCTTTATTATTTGCACTAGAAGTTATGAATGAATTGCTATTTGCCTTCAGTAAGAGAACAGAGGGGAGGTAACAAGTCGGAGGTGTGTACCTGCACTGTCTGACCATGACAGCACTGATTGGCTAGAGTCAGACAGTGCAGGTACACACCCCCAACTGGTCACCTCCCCTCTGTACCCTTACTGAAGACAAATAGCAATTTATTCATAACTTCTAGTGCAAATAATAAAGGAATGGCACAACACACAGACATAAGAATAGATGTTCCAGAATTGTTAGTACGTGGGGAATGCATGAAGCTATTAAAGAGACGGGAGAGGTCCTCTTTAACATTCATTGGCTCTTGCCTCTATTCCTGACAGGGTTCTTCTCGTAACTAGTTTTTCCTTCCTTTTTCAGTCTGTAGAACATAATTTCTGATTTAACGTTCGTTGCTAGCCATCGTCGTGCTGCAGATAGCCAAAGATGTGCTGACAGAAACACTCCTTGAGCTAAGCACCAGCCTGTCATGCCTGCACTAATCATTACAGGTTTTATCCAAAGTGGTCCTCTTAGGTTTGAAAAATATATTGACTTGCAGACAGAGGAACATAAGGAGTAAACGTCTGGTGCATTTCAGTAGACATTCGGGAAAATGGTTTCCCTGACAGCAGACCTCCTCAGAAAAGACAGAAGATGGCATAGCAGATTTCCTGAGCTGGAAGGCTTCACATTATATGTAATGGTGATTAATTTGGGAGTTGTCCCTGCAGATCTATACATCACAAGTCGGCAGTGAAACGTGAGATGCCTGGTGGACAGCACCTCATGGTCTTAAAAGTTCAGGTAAAAATAACAGGGAAACTCCTGCCCACATCAGTCCAGACGTGTACTGTATGTACCAGAGAACCTGGAAGATAATCAATAAAAGCATGCCTTGTCAATCTAGACTCCTTAAAGGGGTTGTCTCATGATGGACAATGGGGGCATATGGCTAGCATGTGCCCCCATTGTCTTATAGGTGCGGGTCCCACCGCAATGACCTGCACCTATATCCAGAACGGAGGCACCGCAAGGTGGTGGCTGGAGGACTCAGGTCCACGCCAGCTCCCCATAGAAATGAATGGGAGCGTACCACGCATGCGCAGCCCCCGCTCCCATTCATTTCTATGAAGCCGATGGAAATAGCCTAGCCAGCGCTCGGCTATTTTTGGTGGCCCCATAGAAAATGAATGGAGGGAGACTGTGCATGCGCAGTGCATGCTCCAACACTTTTGAGGCTCCATTCTAGATATAGGTGCGGGTCCCAGCGGTGGGACCCGCACCTATAAGACAATGGGGGCATATCCTAGTGATGTGCCCCCAATGTCCATCATGAGACAACCCCTTTAATGCAGGGGTGCACAACCTTTTCTGTTTGGGGGCCACATTGTCAGCCTGAACCAATTCCAAGGGCTGAAAATAAAACTTAAAGGGCTATTACCAACTAAAATACTATATTTATGGCATATTGAACATACAGTATATACCATATATGTCTGCTTCCCATCTGATGGTAGAATACATGAAAAATACATATGAGCAGCCGCAAGTCATAGACATACATGTCTGCCTCCAGATGTTTGGAGGCCGCACAGAATGGTATTGAGGTCCGCAGGTAGTGCATCCCTGCCTTAAAGGGTTTAACCCTGCGCCTCATGGGTGGGAATAAATTCAAAAAGTAGTGGGCAAGGTCTTTGAAAAAAAAGTTTGAGATCTATGCTAGGCAGTTCAGGGACAAAGTTTGGCAAAGAGACGGATTGCTACCTTCTTTTGCTGTGACTTTTAGGGCTCATTCCGACGGCCGTATGAATGAGTCCGCATCCGTTTTGCAATTTTGTGGAATGGGTGCAGACCTATTCATTTCAATGGGGCCGCAAAAGATCTGGGCAGCACACAGAAAAGACAGAGGGTGTGGAGAAGAATAGACATTTTCTCTTATGGTTGCGGCCATGTGCGGTCCGCAAATTGCGGAACATACACTGCCAGTATCCGCGTTTTGCGGATCTGCAAAGCACTATGGCTTGAAATATCTCTGGAAGGAACAAAACCTCTTGGACCAGGCATCTAAATGCAGAGACGTGAAACATGGGCCTCATTCACACATTCATAATGACATCTGTGACAAGATGGTCAGTGGTTTATCTGTGAAGATGGCCATGTGTCTGTCATCTATATGGTAGGCTGAAAATGAATTTCCAGAGCATCTACCAATGGTCTGTGAAAACCATGGACGGAATATGGATGCCATCTGTGTCCGTGTGCGTGAGGGCTCCATAATTAGGGTATGCTTCTGGGGTGTCTCCACAGTCATTGGAAAACCACTGATGTGTGAATACATGCATTAAAGTCAATGGAGAAGGGAGCAATCTGTGATTCACTGACATGTAAAAGTGGGTATTAATGGCTTATAATCAGTCTTAGTACCTTCAGTACCTCCAGCAGAGGGAAAATTACCAAGACTGATTCTTGGATTTACACGTGAATTGCTGGGTTACATGCCAGCAGGGGAGGGGGAGCATGGCTGTAGTACTTTAGACAGCTAATGGTGATATAAGGGGTAGGCCCCGTAATATTGACTTTTGAGGTGGATACTTGTTCCTCGAGAGAGTTATTTTTACATTTACATCACAAGAATGTTGTGTTTTGTTTTTTTTTTAAACCTTCTGCAGCTTGTGGAGAGGAAAAGGTTAATGGACAATGCCATACATTATCTCTTCCCTTTGCCCTCTGTAACTTGTAATCAGTTCTTATCAGTCCTTGAAGTAATACTTGTACATTTGCTAAAGCCTTGAGCTTATTAATGACAAAATAATATTTTGCTCTTTGAATACAAAGCTCACATAACCCTTTGGCACAAAAAATTAATTTGGCAGCCGGGCGGTTCAATGATTCTCTAAGTCGGTGGATTGCGCCTGCATTCCTTAGTGAACCTTGAAATGAGAGCCATTTTCCCCGTCTAGGTGTGCGGTGGGGACTAGCTTCACAACGTGTAGATTTCTGTTCTACTGATCCGTCAGAGGAACAGGGAAAAAAATGGATCCGTTTTTTTTTTTTTTTTTGAGCATCAGTTGTGATCATACAAACGGATCATAAGGCCAGGTTCACATCTGCAAGTTGAATTCCGGCACGCTGATCTGGTCACTGTATCTGGTGTACATGCCATCTTTCAGCCAGACCAAAAAATACTACACAAAGCATTTTTTTTGTCTGTCTGAAAGCCGGCAAATATACCGGAAAGCGTGCAGATCCCATTATAGTGAATGGGGATCAGGCAGCGCACGGTAGTGCCGCAATTTTGGGGCCGCTACAGATGCATCCGCACTTCTGTTCTGTGGCCCCACAAAAATATAGAACATGTCCTATTCTTGTCCGCAGCCACGGACCGGATAAGACATTTCTATAGTGCCGGAACATGACCGGTGTCTGTGTTTTGTGGATCCGCAAAACACATGCGGACGTGTCAATGGACCCTTATTTGGAAGACTGCGATTGTCGTTTGTTAAAGGGGTTCTACACTTTTTACTTACTGATCATATATCTTCTTAATAGGTCATCCGCATCTGATCGCTGGGGGTCGACACCTGGGATCTCAGCCGATCAGCTGTTTGAGAAGGCAGCGGCGCTCACAGTAGTGCTGCAGCCTTCTCGCTGCTTCTCGCAGGCCATTAGCGTCATGGCTGTCACGTGGCCTGGGGGCAGCTCAGCCCCATTGAAGTGAGTGGGGCTGAGCTGCACCCAGGCCATGTGACGTAGTCATTACATCTCTAGCCTGCAGGAAGCAGTCCCTGGTGTCGAACCACTGCCGATCAGATGCTGACGACCTATCCAAAGCATAGATCATCAGTAAGGAAATAGTGTAGAACCCCTTTAAAACCTCTGCGAAATGGCAGAAAAGTGGTAAATCTATATTTTTAGGCTTGCTCAGCGTTTAGACCGCTTTGGCTCCCATTTGGCAAGGACCTTGCTTTATATAGTATAATTTAGCAGGCAGGGAATGTTGTACTGCCGTCTTATGTGTGATGTGGCATCTCTTCCTAAAGCTGAGAGCAGCACGCTGTGTGAGCAGGATCCAGCTGATCTCCAAATGTTAATCTGTTTTCTGAAGACTTTCAAGGAGTCAGCGTGTGTGGCAGAATGAAAGCCTGCCTCTCCATCCTGTATCCCACGCAGCAGCCGTCTCCTACTACTGAGAGCACCCTGTGCTGTACACTCATCATGAGATCAGCCATTGTGTCCTGGTCTCTCCACGCTGGGTGCGATTCCTCTGCAGACGATGACGGCACTCCTGTCCATGTCCTAATAAGGCTAGGTTTGCATCCCATTGAAAGGCACTATTTGTAGGAGTTTGTGTTCTGCCTTGTTTTTCAGGCTTCCCGATTAAAAGGTTACCTTAATTTCTTATCTTGGATGGAAAAACTAAATGTGCAAAAATGTGGTGTGAACAGTCTGGGTATGGGAGCGGGAGGAACAGATAGGGGCAGCACCAAGGCTACTTTCGTATTGAGCTCCGTCATAGGGGCTCAATACCGGAATAAAACACTTCAGTTTTGTCCCCATTCATTGTCAATGGGGGCAAAACTGAACTGAAGACAACGGAATGCTCCTAAAAGCATCCGCACCAAGACGGATCCAGAATGACCCCCAATGAAAGTCAATGGGGACGGATCCGTTTGGTGTGACCACAATGGTGAATGGATCCGTCCTCCATTGACTTTCAATGGAGTTCATGATGGATCCGTCACCTGCACACATACAGACATACACACATATAGACATACACATACAAATACACATACATACTTACATGCTCCCGGCAGGTCTCCACAGAGCAGAAGGAGCAGGACGGCTCACACATAGGACGATTCCACCTGGCGCCCAGCAGAGGGCGCTGTGGGGAATCGTCCTATGTGTGCGCCGTCCTGCTCCTCCTGCGCTGTGGAGACCTGCCAGGAGCATGTATGTATGTATGTGTATTTGTATATGTCTGTGTGTGTATGTACTGTGTGACGTGTGGGGTCGGAGCGCCCCACACATGTCCCTGCGGCAGCACGGATCCGGCAGCACCCTTCACCTGCCGGATCCGTGCTGCCGCTAATGTGAAAGAGGCCTGACCAGTGACTGATGGCTCTCAGTATGCACAGTCATACAGCTGATTCCCTGCCCCCATGACCACCAAGCGTAAGCACATAAATGTAAGATGACAAGTTTTAGGGCATGCAGTCTGCAAATCATGGATCCACAAAACATGGATACTGGCATGCCGCCATTTTTTTTTCTCCTGCAGAAATGTCCGATCTTTGTCCGCAAAATGGACAAGCATAGGACATGTTCCATTTTTTATTTTTATTTTTTTGTGCAGGGCCAGCGATCAGACTTGCAGATGTGGACAGCACACAGTGTATTGTCTTCATCTTTTGCTGTCCCATTAAGATGAATGGGTCTGCATCTGATCTGCAAAAGGTGTGGATCAGATGCAGACTGTAACTACGGTTATGTGCATGAGCCCTAAAACCATAAATCAATCTGCTCAGCTCCTCCTGCTCTATAACATGCTGTGCGCGGATAGGATATCTAGCACTATAGAAGGAGGGAGTCAGTGGTGAAATTCTGCATGTCAGCGTGTTTTTTTTTTTTTTTTTTTTTTAAAGATCCATTAAGCAGCCATTTACTATCGGCCTATGTCTGTGTTCACACCATTGTCTAATTTTTAATTTTTTTTTAGTGGACTGTGAGTACTAAGCTATCAAATAGGATATGTCCTGTTTGCCCTTCTCCTTTCACAGCCCCTATACTAGTCAAAGGGCGGCATTTTTAAGAAAGGCATCTGAGAAAAAATGTCAATTTAACAGCTTTGTAACTGCCATTTTTCTTCACTGTGTGAATGTGGCCTTAATGTGCTATCACCCTGTGTAAACAAGGACGTGCGCCGACAAACCATGAAACTGTATAGCAGGGGTCAGCAACCTTTGGCACTCCAGCTGCTGTGAAACTACAATTCCCAGCATGCTTCATTCATTTCTGTGCAAGTTTGGAGAAGAGCAGAGTAAATATGCATGCTGGGAGTTGTAGTTTCACGACAGCTGGTGTGCCGGAGGTTGCTTACCCCCATACAGATGATTGTTCTTGGATCATTGCACCCCAATCAGGGGTTCCTGAGCATTGCCTTATGTGAATGAGCCCTAACACAAGCATACATGCACAGTGATTTTACTGCTCAGTGAGAACTAGAGGCTGTGAGTTGTGAGCGGCTTATCTGCAGTAATAAACCTGCCTGGACTTGGTTATCAATGGAAATGCTCCTTTAATAGTTACCTTGAGCAGTTACATAGCATACCATGAACTCTGCCCCAAACCTGGTTCCTTTCATGATTGTACAGTATTAATGGCAGTACTACTGATGGCCTTGCCAGACTAGATTGGCCCCTACCTTTTTAAAGAGAATTTGTCATCAGAAAATGACCTATTGTGTAAATCATGTTTTTATGTTAAGAATTTTTGGTGATGGTATTTTTAATTTTGTGAATTTTTTGTGAATATCTATATTTAAACAAAAAAACTATAGAATCTTGCGGTTTTGGCACTGGTCACTAAGGCTACTTTCACACTAGCGTTTACATTTTCCGGTATTGAGAGCCGTCGTAGGGTCTCAATACCAGAAAAAAATGCTTCCGTTTTGTCCCCATTCATTGTCAATGGGAACAAAACTGAACAGAACGGAGTGCTCCAGAATGCATTCTGTTCCGTTTGGTTACGTTACGACAGCAAGGTGTGGTTTTCTTTCAGTCATGGGATGCGGAGAAAAACGCAAGTCAATGGGGATGGATCCATTTTCTCAGACACAATAGAAAATGGTTTTCAATGGAGTTCATGACGGATCCGTCTTGGCTATGTTAAAGATCATACAACCGGATTTGTTCATAACGGATGCAGATGGTTGTACTATCAGAACGGAAGCGTTTTTGCTGAACCCTGCCGGATCCAGCAAAAACGCTGGTGTGAAAGAAGCTTATAATAGGCACCACTTCTTGGTTTGTACAAATCACTTTACTGCAGTTATCTGCTTATTATAGGCAGGATTACAATGACAGATATCACCTGTATATACAGATAACACAGGATCCACCGTTCACAATAGCTGATTGATGTCAAGGCTTATCAGCTCCCTCCTGACCCCTGCACAGGTCACACCGCATTCCTAGAAAACTCCCCCATAGACGTCAATGAGGTCCCCTCCAGACCATTGTGTCTATGGCCCATGGGGCTGCCGTAAAGCAATTTTCTTAATGCTCAGGCAAGATGACCACCCCCATAATCAGGTTCAGGTAATAGAATAAAGAAATCTGCAGTCAGAAAATTGATTAGATAAAAAGGATTTGTGTCGCTATGTAGTGAAAAAAAAAAAAATTGGTGATATGTTTCCTTTAAATGGAATTTGATATGTTGTCCATTGGTCTCTGTAAAGCCCTGTAAGGTCTGGGCTACACGGCGACTTTTTGTAGCACGACTGATTGATTTTAACTATTGAAGGACATCTGAAGTCGACAAGATTGCATTCAACTGGACCTCAGCTGCAGTTCAATAGTTAAATTCAGTCAGTCAAACTACAAAAAGTTGCCGTGTAGTCCTAGCCTAATAGTGGGCACAGTATCTGCACATAATGTAATTGCTTATCTGCTCTTCTGGTCAGAGAATATGCCTTTTGTGCATTATTACTAATCTCCCCAGTGTTAGAGGCTTTGTGGAGTCACTCCAGGGCACGTATCTGCCTAATCTGGGTACACTCCTAGGCTTTTATCATGTGGAGAGAAACTGATGTTACCTAATGCTGGCCAGTCCTTCAGTCCCGTCCACGGTCCATGTGATTTAGGATCTGGAAGGCTGGCACACCACCTTTATGCCTTCTAAGGGTCTGCCCAGTGACAACCATTGAATGCCCCTTGGCAGCACGGCCTGTACTGTCATTTCAAGGATTGGTGGTCTTGCCTTTGTCTCAGTTTTGGCAGTGTAGCACCACTAACACAGACTGACATGGCCTGCCCTGGTACAAGAAGAAGTCATCCGACTGTAAAGAGCTACATCTAATAATACATGAAAAAGCAGTCATATCCCTTTATAGTTCAGTTCACCTGCACATCAAGAAGAAAGCCCAAACAACTGAAGACCCCCTTCCATGGTGGCTGCGTATGCTTCCTTTGAATTCCCTGGGCTGCTTACCGTATTGTCTATAGATGGGGACGTGTGTGCGGGTCATGTAGTCCCTTGTCCCCCTATTAGTACCTTTTATCAGGAGCTGATATAAGTGCTTCCAATTGTGGATGGAAGTGGTATCTTCTCTCGTCTCCACCTCTGTAAGTACTTATGTGAATTGCAATGGAGACACATATTCAAGAGGGTGGAATGAACATATGACTTGAAGAAAATAGTTTTCCGGCAGCCCCACGGTCCATAGACACAATGGTCAGGAGGGGCCTCATTGCCTTCTATGGGAGAGTTTTCTAGGCATGCTCTGTGACCTGTGCAGAGATCAGTGTACAGGGAAGGAATAAATAAGCTTTGACAATCACCTATTGTGAATGGTGGATCCAGTCTTATCTATACACAGAGGTGATATCATTACAGGCAGGATTAAAATAACAGATAAGCAGGTAACTACAGTAAAGTGATCTGTACAGACCAGGAAGTTGCACCTATTATCGGGCTTTGTGGTCAGTGCAAAAACTGCAGGGTTTTTTTTTTTTTTTTTTGGCTAAATATAGATATTGACATGGACTCTGCCATACCATACAGGAGCATGGGATCCCTGTTGGATGGGATCTGTGGTGGTCTCAACAGTCCAATGTGATCAGATAGTTATCCCTATCTGGAGAATTGGGCATAACTCTTAAACTTGCCACAATTACTTTAAGTTCCCCCTTGCCGTACTCTTCAAATCATGTCTTTATGGCACTTGCTTTGTGCATAGGAGCACAGTGATGCTGGAACTAGGACTGCCGCTGTCCATTATTTTAGTAATCAAGTATTCTATCAATTAATCCAATGATTGAGTACTCTAATAAGAAAAAACTAGTTAAAAGAACATTTTCTACAAAAACTCACCAGACCTCCCATGCCATCAGTCCTCGGCGCCATCACAGTTCCCCCATCCTAGTGCCATCAGTCCCCCCCCCCCCCTCCCCAGTGCCATCCATTCTCCCCCTCCCCCTCCTAGCCATCAATCCCCAGCACCAGTCAAATCAAATCCTTACCTTTCCTGCTAGGGGCGCCGCTGACACTCCACAGCATTCCCACAGTCCTCTTCATGCGATGCACTGGGACCTGATGTCACACAGCGTCAGCTCCTAGTGCCTGCTTATGTGCATGACATCCTGACTGTGTGTACGTCAGGAGGATAGCGCAGCGCTGGCTGGCGGGAGACCACTGAGCGGTGAGTAATAGCAAGCGCTTCACTGGTGCTCTGTGGTCACATGGTACAAATAAATCCTTGATGCAGAAAATTTACATCAAAGATATCTTGTGTGTTAACTTACTCTATTGATTCAGGTAATCGTTCAGCCCTATTTGGAGAGACCGTCTACAGATTTTTTTAAGGGTGTATTCTGGTTGTTACACATTTATCCACTATTTTAATAATAGGCAATAACTAGAAGATTGGTGGGGTTACCACCCCCACTGTTCACGGAGAACGAGAATCCCCTGCCAATCGAAGCTCCCTTTCCCTTCTCAAAGTTAAAGGAGCGGCAGATTGTGCCACGTTTTAAGTTGCTGAGCTCAGTACAGCTTCTAGTACCACCATTGTCCGTGGAAATGACTGTGCTCTTGATGTTATGCATTAGATGTGGGTGAAACGTCCACATCTCTTTCCAGTTATAGTTTTTCTAGAGATGAGCAAATCGATTCTAGCAAATTGAGGTGCCCACTTCCTGTTTGACCAGGCTGGACATCTAGCCAGGTCCTGTCTTCTGTTTGCGTCACTGCTCGGTGTAGCGGCGCAAGCGTGGAAGCTCTGATTTGGCTTTGAGTACAGCGACTGCGCAGGTTCCCTTAGTCAGAAGAGTGGACGCGCACACGCAGGCGCGGCTTATGAAGCCAAATCTCTTCCCCTGAAAATTTTCTCTATTGTCAGCACCACTTTTTCCCTCCTTTTTGCAAAAATTTTCTTGGTGAAAGCAAAAGGTGTTGCATGTGCATCTAACAGAGATGCATTCCATATATGCATTTCTGAACTTTTCGGTGGCTGTACCTTAAATGATGAGGATACTGTATTTCCGTGTTCCATGATGGCTGTTATTATCGTGGTTGTCACAGACCAGGGGGTCACGGCCTGCAAGGCTGTTCTTCAAGATGTCTTCTGCGTCCCCTTTGTGTTGCTCATACAAAGCCTCTTTTTCTTTAGAACAATTTCACTGTTCTCCTAGCAACAGATGTGCTTATCGGAAAGTAACTGAGCTACATAGACGCCAGCGAGGATTAACAAGTAGTAAAGCAGAGGCTGTAATTACAGTAAAAAGCACAATTTGTCTTCTCATATGTATTCATAAGCAGTCCCCTTATTTATCTGAGTCTTATTTCTCGTTTTCAAAGTGTCTACCTGGTTTGGAGCCCTTGTAAGGAAGAAACGCAGGAATTGCAAAATGAGCAACAAAAATCTTCCAAGCACCCACCATCATCAGCCTAATGAAATATTACATTTGGGAGAGGTTGGAGGCTTGGGATGAGAATGGCAAAATAATTTTGACATGAATAAGGGCTCATTCACAGGAACGTATTTTCTTTCCGCGTCCATTCCATCCTTTTTGCGGACCGTATGCGAAACATTGGGTCAGAAGTTACTCCGTGTGCATTCCGTTTCCGTATGTCTGTTCCTCAAAAAGATAGAACATGCCCTATTATTGTCCGCATAACGGACAAGGATAGGACTGTTCTGTTAGGGGCCAGAAAATACGGAATGCACACGGACGTCATCCATATTTTTTGCGGATGTTTTTTTTTTGCGGACCACAAAATACCTACGGTTGTGTTCATGAGGCCTAAATGTAAGGCTAGTCACTTGGGCCAAGGAAAGAAAATCCTACAGTTCTGTATGGTACAGTAAAACTCAGGGTGAACCTGCCACTGAGAAGACTGTAAACTTTATGAGGTTCTCCGTTATTCCCAACTTATCCCCAAGTATCTGATCTGTGTGGGTCCGACCAATAGGACCCCCAGTGATCATGACTATG
This sequence comes from Rhinella marina, assembly GCA_900303285.1. Lineage (NCBI taxonomy): Eukaryota > Metazoa > Chordata > Amphibia > Anura > Bufonidae > Rhinella > Rhinella marina. The sequence continues at coordinate 736,555 of ONZH01028138.1, read as the reverse complement.
GGGGTTATGTTCCCCCAAATGTTGAGCATGTGCGCTGCCATTTCTTTGACTGTCTATAGGTCTACTGCAGGGGCGTAGCTAAAGGCTCATGGGCCCTGGTGGAAGAGTTCAGCTTGGGCCCCCCTTCCCTTAGTGCTCTGTGTGTCTTCTTATGCGGCACAAGGGTCTTTGGGCCCCCTCAGGCTCCTGGGCCCGGTAGCGACTGCTACCTCTGCACCCCCTATAGCTACGCCCCTGGTCTACTGGACATAAATAAGCACAGCACTTGGCTATTGCCGGAATTCCTATAGATAGTGTATGGAGCAGTAGTGCACATGCTGGACCTGCTGCTACATTCGTTTAGGGGAATGGGACCCCTGTTCTTGTGATACAGCCAGATACTAATTCTCCGGACAGGGGATAAGTTTATATTGTAGGAAAATTTTTTTTTAGGGCTCATGCACACGACCATATGTATTTTGGGGTCCGTAAAAATGGATCCACAAAAAAGCAGATGACGTCTGTGTGCATTCAGTATTTTGCGGCTAACAGCTGACCCCTCCTAGTCCTATCCTTGTCCGCAATGTGGACAATAATAGGACATATTCTATTTTTTTGCAGAACGGACATACGGAAACGGAATGTACACTTTTTTTTTTTTTTTTTGCACACCCATTAAAATGAATGGTTCCGCATACAGTCCACAAAAAAAAAAAAAAAAAACAGAACGGACACGGATAGAAAATACGTACATGTGCATGAGCCCTTAAAGGGGTTTTCCGAGTTATATATATTTATAGGTCATCAATATATATAACTCGGAAAACCCCTTTAATGTTAGAGGACCTGTCATCGCTCCTGACATGTCTGGTTTGGTAACTACTTGAAGTCACCATTTAATAATGATTGTGGACTGTGTTGTACCATTTCTTTATTATTCCTGCTAGAAATTTATGAATGGATTGTCAGCAGACAGCAATCCAGATGTCCCTGTACAGTCTGACACTATCCAATCCGTGCTGTCAGAGGCTCCAGAATTACATGGGGAATGCAAATAGTTACTAAAGTAGACATGTCGGGAGAGGGGACAGCCAATGCTGGATGTAAGAACATAGTTTATCCTCCATACAAATGACTAGTTAGACCGCACATGAATTATTGTGTACAATAGAGTATCTCTGCATGAAGACTTAGGGTGCTGCCATATGTCGCCGCTGTGTTTTTGGTGCAGCAAAAAAACGTATGCAGTTTCTGCAACAACATATCTTATGATGTATGTTGTGCCATTCCTGTATTATTTCTACTAGAAGTTATGAATTAATTGCTAGCAGTCTGCAGTAATGGTACAGAGGGGAGGTAACCAGTTGGGGGTGTGTACCTGCACAGACTGACTCTGTCCAATCACTGCTGCCATGTTCAGTCTTTGCAGGTACACCCCCCTCCCCAACTTGTTACCTCCCCTCTGTTCCTTTACTGAAGACAAATAGCCATTCATTTATAACTTCTAGTAGAAATAATACAGGAATGACACAACATAGAGCCATAAGAATAGATGTTCCAGACTTGTTATTACATGGGGAATGCATGACGCTATTAAACCAGGCACGTCAGGAGAGGTGAAAGGTCCTCTTTAATAGAAACATTGTGATTTTACCATAGACTACAATGGTAAACCTTTGCAGTCTATGATATAACCGATCAAATGATAACATGTTCGAGTTCCAAAGGGGACTAAAAAGAGAGCCTAAGAAAAGTAAAATGGTATTTAAATTAAATGAACCCCCCTTTCCCAATTTCACAAACAAAACATCATTGATATTGCTGCATCTGAAAATGCCCTATTACAATGTAATGCCTCATTCACACGTCAGTGTTCGGTCATTGATTTCCATCAGTGATTGTGAGCCAAAACCAGGTGAATGGGAGCAGATCTTTCCATTATACCTTATGTCTGTGGAGGCTCCAATCCTGGTTTTGGCTGACAGTCACTGATGGAAATTGCTGACCAAACACTGACGTGTTTGTCAAAAACGTTTTGGGTCACTTTGTCTCCCTCAAAAAAATGATAGTCTTATATACCCGATAATTTGTAGATCATCCTCCCAAAAAATAAAAAAAGGGGCGCAATTGGGAAAAGGTCAGCAGTATAAAAAAGTAGGCAAGCCCTTTAAGCATCAGCAGCAGTTACCAGTTCTCTGGTTACTGGACCCAGGCCGTGAGCTGCAGAATAATGGGGGTTGTAGCTCCACTACTCTGGCAGTTACTTCTGCTGATGAAGGAATAAAGCAAAAAACAAGCCAAAAGGGGGTCTAGGCTTTTATTTTAGGAACTGCATATCCAGCAATTCCTTGGTATACCGTTGTCATGGTGTGCCATCTTCTTTATCCGTGTGCCAACGAGTGCCTTTCAGTGCTTTAGACAGCAGAATTAGTGTTCTCGGCATTGCCTCAGTGAGCTTGAAATCAATTATTACTTCCTACAATGGCCCTCTTCCGGAGCCGGTTTTTGCTTTTTCTGTGACCTCCTGCAGTGTTTCTCTACCAAAGATGAAAATGTGTTGTCCTGTTGCCTTACACAGAGCTCAGAAAAGGGAATAATCTCCTAATTATTGGCTTGGACTTGTATCTCAACATATTTTGCTACTGAATAATCAGGCTAGTTGGTCACTATTTAGAACTGCAAGCCTAGTGGTAAGGGCCACTTGACGTGTATGTGGTGATCTGTCCACGTTTCCCTCTGACGTGTCCTCATAACGCAGAAGGGAAACTGATCATAGAACTGACCCCATCGATCAGTGGGATTGTTCACTTGTAATCACAGTGTCAGTTGTGGTGCCGGACTGCAGCGGTTTCCTTTCCAAATAGCACTTCGGCACCATGTCCCATTAATTACTACGGCACAACGGAGGTCAGCACGCTGTTCTCACCTACCCAGCGTTTCCCCGCGAAGCTCCTTAGTAATCAGTGGCCGACACTTGCTCTTTGGACCATTGTTTGTGCCTTAAAGGGTCACCAGTTTTTTCGGTATGTATCAGGCTGACATTAGAGATGTGCTAATGTCACCTGATTCCAAATATATATCTGTTTTATTTACTGGTGCCCCCATTTTTATATAAAATGAACTTTTATTTTATGCTAATAAGGCTCCTAGGTGCAAGGGGCGTTACCTCTGCTCCTAGAGGCTCTGTTGATTGACAGGACCAGGCAGAGAAGAAACACTCAGTTCACCATAGATTTTAAGGACCTTCAATGATGTCATGACCATGTGATAAGTCACATGGTTTAGGAGGAGACAGGCTGTTTGTGTGATCCTAACCATGTGACTGATCACATGGTCATTACATCATTGAAGGTCCTTGCAAGCTATGGTGAATGGAGTGTTTCTTTTCTGCCTGGGCCTGTCAATCAACAGAGCCTCTAGGAGCAGAGGTAACGCCCCTTGCACCTAGAGGCCTTATTAGCATAAAATAAAAATTCATTTTATATAAAAATGGGGGCAGCAGTAAATAAAACAGATATATATTTGGAATCAGGTGACATTAGCACATCTCTAATGTCAGCCTGATTCATACCGAAAAAACTGGTGACAGAAACCCTTTAAACAAAAGACAAATCACCCCCAAGGGTAGCATCAAGCATCCATCCCCCAAATAAAATAAAAAAACTCAAAAAGAGGTTTTATATAGTAGTTTATTTAATTTAATATTAAACATAAAGCTGATTTTGTTTGCATGCAACTAAATGCTGCAGGACAAGGCTTCTTCTCAAAGGGCCAGCATGCACTTCCTTATTGCCCCCAATGTTTGGTAGATCTCCCTAGGTTATATTCAACAAATTCCACCAATGAAGGGTGCCTGAGCAATAGGTTCTACTACTTAGTTTCTGCAAAGGTGTGCCATACTTTGGCTTCTTTCACATTAGCAGCAGCCTTCTACAGCAGGCTATTCTGGCCGGTGAACGGTCTCTCGAATCTGTGCTGCCGCTAGAGCACGAGTGCTGCCGGAAGTTCGCTCCGGACCCATTCACTATAATGGGGGTTGGCCAGAGATTCAGCCGCAGCACGGCAAACATGGCGAGAGGCGGCCGGAATAGAACTACAAAGGCTGCCGCTAATATCAAAGTAGCCTTTGTTTTTAATGTACCTACTTCTGCCTGTTTGCTGGATTTTGACCCTGAGCTGCGTGCCTTGGCGTGTCACAGACTTCAGTTTTTCCTATTGCTCAGTGTCCAGCACCGGCTTATCTAGACCGCCATAGATTAGCAGCCACTTGAACAGAAACTACTCCAAGAGGTAGCAGCCTGGTGATCCTCTGCACTGGAGTGCAGATCCCTGTATAGGGTTTAAAGGGTAAGGACCTAGGGGGACCACTTAAATAAAACCTTTAGGAGCAGTCCCAAGTCAAACCTGTGAAAGTTATTGGATTACACTGTATGTGATGTAAAGGCAGATATTCTAGTACATCCGCAACAGTTGTCGTTGCAGTGATTGGATTTTTTAAATTTATTTATTTTTACTATATGGTCAATGGCATTGATGGAGGATATGGTTCCTGTGGCCCCTGTAGACCTGGCCTTTCTGTCCAATATAAAAAATCCAGTCATTAGAAGTGATGCAATAAAAGCTTGTGGAAAAGGTCATGCTTTTTGGTAACAGGTTTTGCATCAGTTGTTTTCAGCTGAAACCCCCATAAATCCATCCAGATACAAGTGATGTGAGGGGGCCTCAGTCATGTGCTGTGTACCTCACTGAATGTTGGCCTAGGGTCCCTGGAGCCTGGTGTATGTGCTTCTTAAAACAACTTGACTTTAATTACTTTGTCTGGGATTTCTCTCAACCTATAGCTTACACAATTGTAACTCCAGCCTGAAGCTTTAGGACTTAGAGGGGTTGTCTGAGTGTTTTATACAGATGACCTATCAGTATGTGGACCCTCACTGATCAACTGTTTGAAGAGGTAGCGGTGCTCTGCTTTCTACCCAGGCCTGCAATACCAAGCACAGTCACCTACCAATAGATGGCGCTATAGCCTCTTCAGACAGAGTCTCAGTGGTTGTCCCTGAATTTGGACCCCACCAATCAGATGTTGATCACCTAGACCATTAGTATCAAACGAGCCCTTTAGTAAATCAACCCCTATCTGCCCTATTTTGTCTCTCCAACTGTATTGAAAGGAACAGTGTAGCTGTAATCCTCTCTTCCACAATGTAAGACTGACTAAAGTGCTAAATTTGTTAAAATGAGTTCACACTTTGGATTTTACTGCATTTCTGCACTTTTGCATTTTTAGTGGTGTTTTTTTGCAGCATTTTTGCCATAAAACCACCAGCTTCAGATGTTAACTGAGGGACGCGAGCAATTTTTGCCCCTGGCATGTTTGTTCATTAGGTAGCTTTTTGTCTCTCTGGCTACTTTTCAAAAATGGAGCGTGCTATAGCCTTTGGGGTTTTTTCTCTTCACCTTCTCGGTAGGGAAAAACACCGTGAAGAAATGCATGTAGTTGCTCCGTCATTTTTCATTGCACCTTTGTGTGTAGAGACGGTCACAGCAGATTGTGCATGCTGAGAGCATTGAGGTATAAACCTCTCGGATAACGCTGCTATGTAGGTGAGCAGTGACACTGGGTTCATTTTGTACTATATCAGTAAGTCATGGCTCTGTAAATTATTTGCAGCATTTACATTAGTCTTTCTCTTATCTTAATAAAGGTTAGTTGACACTCCCCCATTGTAAGCTTCCCTCAGTTATGTCGAACCTTAGGCATCAAACATAACTTTGTGAATGTACAGGGGAAAAAAATGCCAAACCTTGACTTCTGCAGACCCCATTTTTCACAATGCAGTCTTTGACATTATGTGATTCCCACGCACCAGGCCTAGAGTGCACAGGAGTAACCAAATGGCATGCTCGCCATCTAGTGGCTGATTGAGAGTACTACAAATTGAAAGAAATGAGCAGCAATGGCAATGATCTGTCAGGTCCTTTTACTTCCCTAAAATGCCACCTTGCCGCAGTACATGACCTGACATTCCTTTCAAGAGTGCCCATGTATGTTTTTCAGAGACGGTGAAAGAATTAAAATCAATTTTGCTGCATGCTAATGACCTATGAAGAGTTGAGTGGGACTTCACACTGTCTAGCATTCAGCCACCTCCATGTGTCTCCTCCTTTCATATGCACTGCTCCTGTTATCGGTACTTTTACTGCTGGGTGTTTAGTGCAAGCGCAGTATGTCAGAATGGTGGCTGCTGAGTGATGAGTCTGGTCACATGACCCTCCAAGAGCGGCCATCTTATGGACAGGACAGAAGATCTGCCTAAGAAGGGGGCATGGCTTTTGAAATCTAGAAAATGGCACACAATATGAACAAAGGCTATATTAGTAAGTGCTATATAGTAGTCTTACCTACACGTTGGTGAACAGTAGACATAAAGTGGCCAACCCCTTTAAGTTTTTTTTTTTTGTTCCTCTGGGTATGGTGTGCAGAATAGTGCTGTTTGATTCCGGTGAATAGGCGATCATCTAATACTCTTTACAGTGGCGGTCTGTTCTGGATAATGTCTCATGTACATGGTCGTATGTGATTTTTGATCCACAGAAAAACAAAGCCTTGAAAAACATCTTCCATGTCTATTCAAATTTTCTTCCCCTTTTGATAGAAAGGCCTATTCTCGTCTGCAAAAACAGACAAGAATAGTACCTGCAGTATGAATAGTGTACTATCAGTTTTCAAAAGGGATATAGTCATGTCCATGAAGCCTAATAGAGGAAAGCCCTGAGTGGTGAATAATTCCTTAGTAGCTTAGTGAATTGTGTGTAATCAGCTCTTAAAGGCAAATTCCAGGGAAACCCATAGTTTCTCATGTGAATTCCTGCCTGTGATCTTGATGCCTGCTGCCACTACTTTACTCCTGCAGATTTCTCCTGATTAAAATTTTAAGAAGAAGGTGCCTAAGTTATTGCAGTCCTACAATCCAAGAGTGCACAGTGACAACCACTCCTCTGCATATTCCTGAGACTCTGGACGATTTATATTAGACTAATGTCTTCCATTCATCTGTAGCTTTCTCTGCAGTGAGCAGTAGTTTGCACTCTGCCGCCAGCATTCCTGATATTGCCCGTTCTGTAGACGCACCTGTCCCCCACCTTGTGCTTTAAACTTGTATCCGTGTCTTGCTGCAATCCTGTTTCCAGTCTGAAACAGCAGCACTGTGGAGTCAGTAAGTTCTCACTCACACTCTGACTCCAGCTTCAGAGTTACTGTAGTAAGCTGGTAACATTGGGCTTTTTCTCACCATCATGGAAGTAATCAGTCTACTTGGAAAGAACTTCAACCATATTTATTGGAATATACAATTTTGAAATTCCTGACATTTTCTGAATTTCAGTAAGTAAATATGCAGTGGCCTGTGCATTTAATAATGAAAACATTGTTATATACTTATTAATTGTAAGAAATCTGTGAATTTGTTCTCTATACACTACACGATTATATGTATGTCCTGGAAATGCTGAGAATTATGTGCACAACTAAATGGGAAAAAAATAAACGTAAGAAGTATAGCTGCTAAATTCAGTGCTGCCGTGAAAGGGTTTTCTGGGAATAAATAACTCTTCACAGGTTCCTGCAGCCTACCTCCACTATGGAAAGATTCATACTAGCCTGCTCCCTGCATCTCTGGATCCCTTGGGTCTATATTCCGGTTTGCGGCTTGTTTACTTCCCCTCCAGCATAGGCATCATCTGCTCATCTGCAGCCAATGACTGGTGTCTACATAAGATGCATCACCGCTGAAGCCAGTCATTGGCTGCAGCAGAGCAGATGGTAATGCCCATGTAGAGGATAACTTAAACAGAAGGTGGAGACATGGGAGTCTGCACACAGGACCAGAGCAGCGGAATGCAGATAAGTATGATTCTTTCTATAGCGGAGACAGGCTGCGCACTCCTGTAAAAAGTTACTTATTCCCGGATCATCTCTTTAAGGCTTTCTTCCTGTTCTGTCTAGCAGTTCTGAGATGACTGAAGCCATGCCTAGTAGTAAACTTCCTCCTCTGGTCTTTAGAGTAAGAACTTACTACTGAGCACATGCAGCATAGTTTCAGGCATTGTAACCAAGGGCCTTGGAGCAGCAGAAACATGCCTAGTATGAGGGACAGGGGGGGGGACACAGGTGAGAAGATACCTAGTATAAGGGACAGTAGAGAACACAAGAGTGGTGAGAAGATACCTAGAATAAGGGACAGGGTAGAACACAGGATAGGTGAGAAGATACCTACTATAAGGGACAGGAGAGAACACAGAGGTGAGAAGATACCTAGTATACGGGACAGGTTAGAACACGGGAGAGGGGAGAAGATACCTAGTGTACGGGACTGGTGAGAACATGGGAGAGGTGAGAAGATACCTAGTATAAGGAACGGGGGAGAACACAGGAGAGGTGAGAAGATGCCTAGTATAAGGGGCAGGGGAGAACACAAGAGGTTAGACGATGCCTAGTATAAGGGACAGGGGAGAACACAGGAGATGTGAGAAGATGCCTAGCATAAGGGATGGGAGAGAACACAGAGGTGAGAAGATACCTAGCATAAGGGACAGGAGAGAACACAGAGGTGAGAAGATACCTAGCATAAGGGACAGGATAGAACACAGGAGAGGTGAGAGGATACCTAGTATAAGGGACAGGGGAGAACACGGGAGAGGTGAGAAGATACCTAGTATAAGGGACAGGAGAGAACAGAGGGGAGACGATACCTAGTATAAGGGACAGGGGAGAACATGGGAGAGGTGAGAAGATACCTAGTATAAGGGACAGGGGAGAACACGGGAGAGGTGAGAAGATACCTAGTATAAGGGACAGGGGAGAACACGGGAGAGGTGAGAAGATACCTAGTATAAGGGACGGGGGAGAACACAGGAGAGGTGAGAAGATACCTAGTATAAGGGACAGGAGAGAACAGAGGTGAGAAGATACCTAGTATAAGGGACGGGAGAACACAGGAGAGGTGAGAAGATACCTAGTATAAGGGACAGGGGAGAACACAGGAGAGGTGAGAAGATACCTAGTATAAGGGACAGGAGAGAACACAGAGGTGAGAAGATACCTAGTATAAGGGACGGGAGAACACAGGAGAGGTGAGAAGATACCTAGTATAAGGGACGGGGGAGAACACAGGAGAGGTGAGAAGATACCTAGTATAAGGGACAGGAGAGAACACAGTGGTGAGAAGATACCTAGTATAAGGGACAGGGGAGAACACAGGAGAGGTGAGAAGATACCTAGTATAAGGGACGGGGGAGAACACAGGAGAGGTGAGAAGATACCTAGTATAAGGGATGGGGGAGAACACGAGAGGTGAGAAGATACCTAGTATAAGGGATGGGGGAGAACACGAGAGGTGAGAAGATACCTAGTAATTGCAGCTTCTGTCTCCATTGACTTCAAGAAGCAGTTACACTCCATCTGATCCTTCCCAAGTGAATGGGGACAGAGGAGCTTGTCACTGTGATGTCGATGGTAAGCAGATAAACGGTGAAGAGAAGGCAGTGCTCGTACGAGCACTGCCTTCTCTTCAAAACAGCTGATTGGTGGGAGTGCCTGGAGTTTGACCCCCACCGATCTGATATTGATGAGCTATCCTAAGGAGAGGTCATCGATATATAAAAAAGTTGCACTTCCCCCTTGAACTTCTGCGATTTGTGATTCGATAGCTCGGATCAGGTAGGCAAGCCTTTACTCCAGTTGTCCCGTTTTGGACCACTTTTGGGAAGTACTATCTGCTGCATACTAGGAACAGCAACCCCCTTGGCCCCACCCACACACAACCAAGACCTGCAGCGTAGGATATGTTCTGACCCAGTTGTCTAGCCATTACAATTTGCCCATTTTGCTTGCATCTAATAAATTATCTTCAAGCCCTCAATGCCTCCTATTACATCATAGCACAAAATCGTGTGGCCATTGCCTGCTGAGAGTGCATATGGTTTAGAGCTAACCCGAACCCCCTGACCTGAACTACTGCATCACAGAAATTTATGGTGCAGTCTGTTCCTAACTGATCGCTGGTCTAATGTACTGTACACATGTGAGTAAGGTACATTAGACCATGATGAAATAGGAACTGACTGCACCATAAATCTCCATGATACAGTCAGGTTGGGTCAGGGGAGTCTCTGAGAGTCCAGGAGAATCGGCCGACACAAGGACCACATTTCCCAGGTCGATCAGTCTTGTGAATCAGCCCTTGGCTGCTTGTGGCCAGCCGTACCATCGGGTCATGTCCTAACAGGGGCGTTGTCCTGAGATGATCAATGTTCTTCACTTCCCTGGTCAGTGGGTTCAGGTTGGATTCACACATCCATGTTGTTTAATGCAGTTTTGGAAGCCAAAGGCAGGCATGGATCATAAATGGAGGGCGCATATGAAGGAAAGACTGAGTCTCCTCTTTGCGGATTGTATGCGGACCCATTTAGTTCAGTGGGGCTGTAAAAGATGCGGACAGGCCACCATTTGCTGATTTGCTGTCTGCATCCGGTCGTCCCTTTATAGACGTGTCCTATTCTTGTCCTTTTTATTTACAAGGGTAGGACTGTTCTATACAGGACCAGGACGTTTCGTTCTGCAAAATCTGCATTCTGCAAAATCCTAAATGGCATAAGAAGATGACGACTCTCCCCCTAAGGGCTCATGCACACAACTGCAAATTGCACAAGCCCTTGGGGAGGGTGTTATCTCCTTATGCCACTTTTTGTGTATGCAGCATTTTAAACACCATTGGAACAATTTTGTTACAAGTTCCTGCACCTCCCTCACTGCTTTTCTGAAAAGTGAGCACAGTCAGGGCAGAGAGGGGGTGTAGCCATCGTTAACATCTTTTATGACCCTTTTTTTGGCGTGAAAGAAGGCTGATACCTACAGCACCTCAGATTAGATTTCAGATTAGGCGCACGGACTGCCAGCCGATTTGCCTAATATATGACTAGGCCTGTGCCTCTGAGTGCCGATTTCCTCAGAAGTTACCTGAGACTAGGAGGGGCAGGAGTGTAAATTCCCTCCAGGTTCCTTCTTGACCTTGATAGATTTTACTGACATTTGTGGCCAGGGATTTCAGTGAGTCATTGTTATAGAGTGTTGACTTTTCAAAGGGCACATGCTACCAATAGTGTAAGGGGAATGTGAGATAGTGCTGGATGTGAGGAGGGGCCTGACATTGTCAGAGAAAGCCTCCTATATCCACACTGCCTGAGCCGGGATCTTGGAGTATAGTGGAGTTTTTGTGCTCGCTCGGAGACGGGAGGGAGGCTGGATCCCACTAAGCTCCTGGAGTAGCAGCAGTTGGCAGTGCAAGACACTGAGCTTTTCTCATCCGCTCCTCACATCGTCTTGAGTAAGGGCAGAGATTTCTGCAGGTGAAGTCATGGAGAGGACAGACAGCACGCAAGACACCACGGCCTTTAATATGCCCGACTGGATGGTAAGCATAGAGGTGACTGGTGGAGCGAAAGTGATGTTAGACTAATCAAGCTGCATGCTAAGAACTTGTATTCCTTGACGTCAGGTGACATCATATTTTTGGGTAATTTTCTAAAAAACAAAACAAAAATATAATGCCAAATTTTAAAGCCTGCTGTTGCCTTTCGTGTAGTGTGCAGTGCTGGTCTTGTATAGGTTCCTATAGTATCTGTTGTATCTTTTCTTCTGGGTCAGTGAATGCCGTGTACCACGGAACCACTTTATCTTCACTTTGATAATGTTATCACAGTGTACTTTGAAAAGACAAGGAGTAGCGTGTACTTAACCTTGTATTAGAAGCTTCATAGGTGACCGTGGCCATTGCTGTAACTTTTTTTTTTTCTTTTTTTCAAAAGCGTTTTATCCTGATTATTTTACAGGAACTTCCATTTCTACCAAAAAAGTTACCTTTTGAATGACTGCAGAAGGCATCATTTTTAGATTTTACGGACATCGTGTACATTTTTTTTTAAAGAAATGGCTAAGGGTAGGTTCACATCTGCATTCATTGACTCCGGTAGTCTGTTTTGGTATCCATCATAATGGAGAACTGTCAGATCCCCATTCACTATAATGGAATCGGGTAGATTTTTTTGTATGCAACAGTTTTTTTGTTTTTTGTTTTGTTTTTCTTTTTCCAGTTGGAAAGCTGGCATTATGTTGGAAACTCGTCTGATCCCATTATAGTGAATGGGAATCCTTGCAGTATCCAGCTGTGACGGATACTCCAAATTCGGCAGTCTGCTCTTCTGTCGGAACAGAACACAACCACATCTGAATAAGCCAAAAAGACTGAAACCACAAATGCAGTTTGGTGGCCTTTTTTTGTTTCCCAGAGTGGATTCAACAAACTATAGGTTTTTAAAAAAATAAAAAGGTGAATATAAGAAATCTTTTCTGTATCATATTTGTGGAAAAATGCTACTTTCTCCACATAGGAGCCACTTTTCCTCACTGATCATTCTCCCTCTATTCTCTACTAAAATCCATCCTGAGATACAAGACTATGGGGTAGATTGATCATTTTACACTGGTGTCCTGCACTGCCGGAGGAGGCGTCTAATTTATGATCAGGAGCATGACTCGTCATAAATTAGGCGCATCCACTGCCATCCTGTGCGCCAGAACGAAATCTACAGCAACTCTGAGCCGCTTGCACCGTAGTGAGTGAGTGACTTTTTCTTACGCCAGAAAACTGGTACAGTGAGATAAATCTCCCCCTTTGAGCTCAGTAAGGATTCAGTTACATTCTACCTATCAAACTCTATGGAAGGGGGCGGGGGTAGGGAGGAGCTTCTGAAGAGAGGCAGAGTTAAACATAGAGATGTGTGCTGGTGCCAGTAAGTATTCTCTCTCACCCCAGTACTGGATTTACAGCTAAACTGCTCAGGATTGCAGTACAGTATCCCACATGCTGCTGCTTCTGCAGGATTTCCCCTGTGTGTGTTGTGTATGGGAGACATCATAGTAGCTAGTCTCTGCCTGCTATCAGGGAAAACTGATGAATACAGATGGAGCCTGCAGAGGGGAAACTGGTGATAAGTGCCATATGAAAGTCATATAATGGCCAGCTATAGTACAACCCCTCACACAAATTATGGAATCACCAGTCTCTGAGGATGTTCCTTCAGTTGTTTAATTTTGTTGAAAAAAAAAAAACAGATCAGACATGACAAAAAACTAAAGGCATTTAAAATGGCAACTTTCTGGCTTTAAGAAATACTAAAAGAAATCAAGAAAAATAATTGTGGTAGCCAGTAACAGTTACATTTTTAGAACAAGCACAGGGAATAAATTATGGAATCACTTAATTCTGAGGAAAAAATTATGGAATCATGAAAAACAAACAAACAAAATAACACTCTAACACATCACTAGTACTTTGTTGCACCACCTCTGGCTTTTCTAACTGCTTGCAGTCTCTGAGGCATTGACTTAAAGGGAACCTATCACCTCAAAAACACAAAAAAAACTGCCAGCATTACCTTAAACTCGGGTCCGGTGTGTAACTAATGATGCTTTTCATCCATTTCAGTGATTCCTCTAACCGACAGAAAAAGACTTTTTTTATCCCCATGAGTGCGCACTTTGCAGTCAGCTTGAAGTCAAGGAGGCAGCGGCCTCCTTGCTTCAAGTCAAGTAAAGCACCGCCCCTCTTCTTCTTGATTGACATCCTTCCTTTGGGCCGGGGATCGCGTGCACTCCTTGTTCCTGCGCGATCCCGGGTCCGACTCTCCAGCTTGCAGGCTTTCTTATGAGCACTGCGCATGCCCCAGCAATTCAGACGAGCAAGCGTACGAGCGGTCAGGCAGGTGTGCGTCCGTCCGTCCGTGGACGGTGGGTGCTTGTACGCGCACTCGTTTGAATTGCTGGGGCATGCGCAGTGCGCATAAGAAAGCCTGCAAGCTGGAGAGCCGGACCCGGGATCGCGCAGGAACAAGGAGCGCACCGCGCACGCGATCCCCGGCCCAAAGGAAGGATGTCAATCAAGAAGAAGAGGGGCGGTGCTTTACTTGACTTGAAGCAAGGAGGCCGCTGCCTCCTTGACTTCAAGCTGACTGCAAAGTGCACGCTCATGGGGATAAAAAAGTCTTTTTCTGCCGGTTAGAGGAATCACTGAAATGGATGAAAAGCATCATTAGTTACACACTGGACCCGAGTTTAAGGTAATGCTGGCAGTTTTTTTTGTGTTTTTGAGGTGACAGGTTCCCTTTAATGAGTGACAAACAGTACTCTTCATCAATCTGGCTCCAGCTTTCTCTGATTGCTGTTGCCAGATCAGCTTTGCAGGTTAGAACCTTGTCATGGACCAAGGGCACACTTCCTTCTTGTACTTTCTATATAGACAGGGTATGCACTTTGACAGCTGAAAGAAATAGGAGTAAATTGAGAAATCTCATAACGGTTACCAGAGACTAGTAAGTAATGGTGGCTGCTGCTTCCAGGAGAAACTTGGCCAACATAAGGCAGCCAGTGGAGGTATTCTCTTCAAAATCACTTGGCCATTGGCTGCAGCAGGTAGGCAAGGTTATCGCCACTCGTAGCCTCTGCAGCGTCTAAACCTGGCCTAGCAGGGGAGAGGCATTATGTAGAGCAGGGATCAGCAACCTTCAGCTGCTATGAAACTACTACTCCCAGTCTGCACACTTGGCTGTTTGTGTAACTACCACAAAAGTGAACGGAGGATTCTGGGAGTTGTTGTTTCAGAACAGCTGCAGTGCCAGAGGTTGCAGATCCTTGATGTAGAGCCTTTCATGAATGTATATCGTTACTGCAAACTCCGCTTGGCCTAGAAGTTAAAGAAAAACTCCCGCAAAAAATGTTATTCTCTGACCTGTTAGAAAGGTGCATGATATAATCTATAGTGATTGTCATTTTCTTATCAGTGACTGTTTCTGTGAGTAAAAACCTCTCTTCTTATTGTAGCTGGGTCATGTGACCAACTCCCTGACCTCCAACTGACCCAGGACAGAAAGCCAGTAACTGCTCTATTCATTCCTATGGGAGCCTCACTTTCAGTCTCATAGGAATACATAAAGAATTAGACTTCCTGTCCACACATAAGTCTATGTGTGAGTTGGTGGGTCTAATTGCTGGTCACATGACACAGATAAGAATCTTCAGGATGATATAAGTCAGAAATTCAGACACTGGTAAGAAAATGACATTCACTACAGATTATATCATGTACATTTCTAGCAGGACATGGAATCAAATTTTTGTCGGGAGTTCTTTAAGTGAGCATGCTTGGGAAGTAGCATTTTTTTATTACTAGCACACTCTCTTCTGCAGCCATTCCATACCATGCCTCCACTTCAAAGCCAAGGAGAAAATAAGCGCCAATCAGTTACAGAATTAGTTTCAGCCTATCTGCTCCAGGTTGCCAGTTTCATGTCTGAAGCGGAGGAGGCTTTCAGTGCTAGTTGTATACCTTTCCACATAATACAGGTTTTGGCAATAGTATGCACTAATTGAGCAATGCAGTATGAAGTGGTTTTACATGAAAGATTTGGTGGGGCTGCAACAGTGCTCAGAGGATTTGTGGTTCAAATATTTTATTGAGAAAAGGCAAAAGAAATTGCAGTACACATATCAAAGCGTGATACAATAACTCAAAATCACGTAATGTTACAATACAGTGTACAGATCCAATAAAACAAAGTCTCTGCCCAGTAATAAGAAATAAACAGCAGACATATAAAAGTATTTCCATATATAGGGGGAGACAACACAAAGGGAAGATGAAGGAAAGAAGGGTAGGGAGGGATAGTATCCTGCCATATGCACCTACGAAAAAATCTGCAAAGATATAACTTGTAAGATTAAGTGTGGGATTCCGCTTGGACCAGCCAAGTATGAAAAGCCGGTGTAGCCTTGAACAAGAGCCATGGTGACTAGGTCTTAAGGTAACGGGCATCTGTGCCCTCAACTCCTGCACAAAGTTCCTCCATCCTACGAATTGTTTCTAGTGTGTCAAGCCAATCTCTTATTGAGGGAGTAACGGAAGACTTCCAATATCTAGGTATAACCAGGCGAGCAGCTTGAAGAAAGAATCTAAGAAGACCCTTTTTGATATTAGAAATGGAACCTGGGAGAATGGACAATACAGCCTCCTCTACAGACCATGTGGAGTTGCAGCCGCTCACCTGGTTATATAAGTCGTTCATTGCTTTCCAGAAAGGAGTCACTCCGCTACAAAACCACCATATATGAGACACATGACCAATTCTACTTCCACATCTCCAGCATAAGTCTGAGCAAGAGGGATAGAAAGAGTGAAGGATCGCTGGGGTTCTATACCATCTCGATATAATCTTAAAATTCTTTTCCTGGATTGCACAACTGATGGACGACTTGTGCGATAGGAAAAAAGCCTTTTCCCATTGCTCACAGGAAAAAGATCGTCCCAGTTCCCTCTCCCATGCCGCAACATACGGCAGAGACGAGGAGGTACCCCCATTTCCCCGGAGCAGCCCGTAGACCAGAGACACTTGATGGGAAGGAGGGGAAGATTGGAGACATATGGATTCAAAGGGGGTGAGATCTCTAGTAAAAGTCGGGGGGGGGGCCTAGAGAATTTAGGGAACGCTTAAGGCTGGCATAAAGAAGCCACGCCCCACTGCTATTCCCTTCCGGGAAGGAACTGAGGGGGCGAATAGATGATTTTTGGAAAAGGTGTAGCCTATGCTCAGAGGATTTGCAGTTATAATTTTAAGTAAATGTAATGACTGTTTAGTGGTGCTCTCCATTTTTAAATGTTTTTAAAGTCCATCAGTCAGCAGGGTTAGCACTATTAAACCAGGATTCATCCTTCTGATGCAGTCATGCCCTGTACTCAAAATTCAGGTGTATTCTGATGTCATCAACTCGCAGTACATATTTGCGCTGCTCAGGTAGCATCACCAGATCTTCTGCACGTGTGCCAATACTTGGACCAAGTGCAGGAACTTTGGGCCAAGTCAGATGTCTGGCCCTGTCAGTCAAGTGAGAGAATCTAGAGCTGCAAGGTAGTGATGAACTGGTGCTTGGGCCAGCCCCTTGGTGCTCCAACATAATCATTTGCTCATCAAGAAAAAGTAAATTTTCTTGGGAACAGGGAAATGCTGCAACATAAATAAGGTATCATTTAAATCAGCAGGATAAGCCTGGTTGACCTTGCTGACAGATGTTGTTTAATGGCTCTTTCAGATGAGCATGTCCTGTTGGGGAATCGCACTCCATGTGTGAGCGTTATTCCGTGTTATAAACACTGCTGGTTTCTCAGGAGCACACGGCATTATAATGATTTATAATGCTGTGTGTTTCTTCATGACCTTACTTCTACAGAATTATAGAGACCGCATTATGTCAGTATAATTCAGTAGATACAGGTCATGCGTAAGGCTCCATTCACACATCCTGTTTTTCTTTCCTGATTTGATCCTTTTTTTCAGGACCCATTGAAATGAATGGATCCAGATCAGGATCGAATCAGGAAAGAAAAACAGGACGTGTGAATGGAGCCTTAATCAGTATAATGTCTTGTGCCCCTGAGAAGCCAGCAGTGTCCATAACGAGGAATCGCGCTCACACACACAGTGTGATTCATGCACAGGACTCGTCTGAAACTAGTTCAGTGTTCCCATAATTGAGATGCTTGATATCCATTTGACGAATTACGCTGTACACACATAACAATCATCTCCAGGATTTTTCCTGTGCATCCCCCATAATATGGAACTTGCTACTCCAGCATATTTTGGCTCTCCCCCAACATCAAGACTTCTCTATTCAGGAAATACAACCTACAATACCCTGCTGCCACTACAGCCATACCCTCACCTACTGTCTCCTTCCCTTGTAGATCGAAACGCTCTCACTCTGTACCAGTCTCACTGCGCCTTGGGATTAATGGCCTTTGTAATAAATAAAAAGCCATTACTCAATTAGGGTAGTGGGACATCTTTTGCTGCTGAATATTGGTTAAGACTATCTCCAATTGGGGTAAAACAGTATGGGATACTTGCCTTATCGCTTCCCCACTGTTCCCATCGCAATGTTTACTGGTGAACTGCCTCAACCATTGGCAGGCATTCTCTTGTGTGTCAAGATGGGACCAGGTTGTGGAGACCGGTGGCAACCTGGGTAAGTGCTGGAATGGGAGCGCCTGGACAACCCCTTTAACCTGCCTTGAGTATGGGTTACAGTGGTTGAGCAGATTGTGGAGGGATGTCCCATCAAAAATGGCTTTGGCTAGTAGAAGATTGGGGGAAGGGGGTCTTGGCTTTCCTGCAAAGAAGGTTTATGCTCTGGGGGGTCAGATTAGAGGTATGGAGCTGAATTAGATTGCATTTACCATAAAGTATGTGGGAATGCAGAGAAGGAATGGTTTAGTCTGGCTTTTCTTATGGATTAGTCTCCTGGTAACCTGTTGCCATGAATTATCACCTGTCTTATTGATACTCTACGCCTTAGTTCTCAGCGGTTTAGAAGATCATTATGTGAAACCATGTATGTACTGAAAGTGAGAGGAACGACCTACTTCTATAGAGGTAATCTGAGATTCAGGATCAGGAGATATGAAGGGTTGTGACATAACGCTGGTGTGTTGGCCCTCCCTTGTCACTGGTATATGCTTTCTGTTACTGGTCTACCCTAGGACACATTTCTATGGCTTCATTGTCTTGTGGAAAGCCAAGCTGGAAGATCAGGAGCACACGGACCATGACGACAGGATAATAAGGCTCGTCCCGTACCGCTGCTAGGTCTTGCGTGTGTATCTATTTTCTGGCCGGGCTGTATGTGTGGATAGAAGATCGATGTTCTTATACAGAGTGACTGTCCACGTGCGAGGAGATGTGCTAATCAGTCCTGTCCTGAAACTGTCCAAGACATTCTTACTAAGATCACAAATAGAAAATGGATTTGGGGTGAATTGCTTTTATAGATGAAAAGCTTTCTGAATTCCTGCACTTTCCCATTAACTGTCCTGTGTGCCTGGAGGTAGGATGTTCAGTCTTCTGGAGACTAATATTTCTATGCTTGGAATGAAGAGCTTAGTGCTGAGATTTATCAGTATGGTCGTGTAGTCTTTCTTCCATACGTTGGTAACACAAACAGCAGTGAAAATCAGGATATGAGAATAAAGCTTGTCCAAGTGGGTTCTCCTAGTGAGGAACTGTAAGGGCAAGATGGGCATGTGGCCCACTGGGGATAGGGCTTTAGAGCAGGAAAATAAGAAGTAGGTTAAAGTGGACTAGAGGAATGATGGGGAACTAGAGAAACGGCATAGCACAGACCACTTGGCTGGACTGTGCTACCAACCACTTTTGGCACCACATCTAGACAGCATGGGTTAGGTGCTCACTTCTGTAGACTGGTGTGGGTCCCAGAGCCACCTGCATATATCAGACATTTATGGCGTATCCCGCCCTAGCTTAGCAGTGAGGTGTAATTATCACTTGGGCTTATTTTATTGAACTGTATGTGTTTGTGTGTATACCAGGGTTGTTGTCTCAAGGGGGTTAACATTTGCCCACCTTATGACCGCCAATCCAAATAGTGGTAATTACTGGGATTGTTCATTAAAGGGTGTTTTTTTGTGGCCATGTTACATGTTTTATCCCACGTATTCTCTTTCTTTGTGTTTGAGCTGAAGACCACATGTTATAGAGGAGGAGAAGCTGAGTAGATTGATGTATAATTTTATGGGAAAAGATTCAGTAAAACTTGTATTTTATACATTTACTGTATATTCCTGCTCATTCTGGATGTGAAGTCCAGGAGGAGGTCCTATCAATGATTGACATCCTCCCCTCTATGACTATGTATACACAGATAGCTGTCAATCACTGGTAGGACCTCCTCCTGGACGTCAAAGCCCAGAATAAGCTATTGATTGTGATTGACAGCCTTCCCTCTATGACTATGTATACAGAGATAGCTGTCAATCACTGATAGGACCGCCTCCTGGACGTCAAAGCCCAGAATAAGCTATTGATTGTGATTGACAGCTTTCCCTCTATGACTATATATACAGAGATCACTGTCAATTACTGATAGGACCGCCTCCTGGTCATCAAAGCCCAGAATAAGCTATTGATTGTGATTGACAGCCTTCCCTCTATGACTATGCATATGGAGAGAGCTGTCAATCACTGATAGGACCGCCTCCTGGACGTCAAAGCCCAGAATAAGCTATTGATTGTGATTGACAGCCTTCCCTCTATGACTGTGTATACACAGATAGCTGTCAATCACTGGTAGGACCTCCTCCTGGACGTCAAAGCCCAGAATAAGCTATTGATTGTGATTGACAGCCTTCCCTCTATGACTATGTATACAGAGATAGCTGTCAATCACTGGTAGGACCTCCTCCTGGACGTCAAAGCCCAGAATAAGCTATTGATTGTGATTGACAGCCTTCCCTCTATGACTATGTATACAGAGATAGCTGTCAATCACTGATAGGACCGCCTCCTGGACGTCAAAGCCCAGAATAAGCTATTGATAGTGATTGACAGCCTTCCCTCTATGACTATATATACAGAGATCGCTGTCAATCACTGATAGGACCGCCTCCTGGACGTCAAAGCCCAGAATAAGCTATTGATTGTGATTGACATCCTCCCCTCTATGACTATGTATACAGAGATCACTGTCAATCACTGATAGGACCGCCTCCTGGACGTCAAAGCCCAGAATAAGCTATTGATTGTGATTGACAGCCTTCCCTCTATGACTATATATACAGAGATCACTGTCAATCACTGATAGGACCGCCTCCTGGACGTCAAAGCCCAGAATAAGCTATTGATTGTGACTGACAGCTTTCCCTCTATGACTATATATACAGAGATCACTGTCAATCACTGATAGGACCGCCTCCTGGTCGTCAAAGCCCAGAATAAGCTATTGATTGTGATTGACAGCCTTCCCTCTATGACTATGTATACAATGATCGCTGTCAATCACTGATAGGACTGTCTCCTTGACGTCAAAGAACGAACAGGAATTTAAATGTATAAAATACTTTAGTTTTACTAAATCTTTTCCCATAAAACTATATATCAGTCTGCTCAGCTCCTCCTGCTCTATAAAATGCTCGCTGCAGATTACTTTGCATGTTCCTGGTGACAGGTTCCCTATGACGTACACAGTAGATTTGTTTGCAGCCATGTCATAGATCCTGTGTTACTGTGGCTGCTTGGCTCGCATTGTCAGAGAGAACATATTAGAAGGGGTTGTACCCATATTTTCACCCAGGCAGCCTGCCTGACACCAGCATCGAAGCGTCTCATGCTAGATTGTGCAGGGCAAGGGCTCTTTTGTTTATAAGCACACACTGCCAGGGGGAGGCTTCCGCCCGGCAGTGTGGTCAGTGACGTCACCTGCTCTGATGGGCCGACTTTAGCTCTAAAGCCCACCCATCAGTGTCGGTGACATCACCGGGCTCACTGCTTGGCGGAAGCCTCCCCCTGGCAGTGTGTGCTTATAAACAAAAGAGCCCTTGCCCTGCACAATCTAGCATGAGACGCTTCGATGCTGCAAAGGAGAGCATCGGAGCATAAAATATTCCGATGCTTTTGTCAGGCAGGCTGCCTGGGTGAAATTAAGGGTATGTCCGGGTTCAGCTCTGAACCCTGATGACCCCTTTAAGCTGGCCATACCACTAGATGTCTACCAGGCATTTGCTTCAATAGCTTCCAATTCTACATATTGGTGTGGTCAAGGGAGATGGGAAAAAAATCTGCTGCCAGAAGTCAAACATCGTGCAACATCTGCCTTTGGTCAGTCCACAGACTGTCATATATAAGACTGTTACCCAGTTGTGGTGATATAGGCAGCTTTGGCTGACTTTTTTCTCTCATCTGTATGGCCAGTCTTAGACAGGTATTCTAGCATTCTTTGGATTTTAAGTGAAAGAAATTTTAAACTATAAGTTGTTAATTGTGAGGTTGGTGTCATTGGACCACGGTTGGACTGGGGTTCTTTGGGCCCACCAGAGGAGAATGATTATGTGGGCTTTGGGCCCCAGGAATAAAGTCTGATGGACCCCATTGGAGATTTATTGTCTCCAAAGACAGCTCCAAATGTTTTTATTTTTTTTCCTCCTTGACTAAAAGTTTTGGAGTCTGGGCCCACCGGAGGATCCTCTGGTTGGCCAATCCAACGCTACATTGGACACATTGTGGACATGTAAAATTACGAAGGGTTTTTCAAGACCTGGCTTGCCTTGGCTGTCCATGGCCACCTTGGCATACTTATGTGAATAAGCTGGAGAGCCCATTCACACAGTTAGGTTTGTGATCCCTATTCTTAATGTGAATGATGATCAGAAATCCAGCTGTTTGAACATGCTTCCATAACGGGAGATCTCTTAGCCGTGGGCTTATTCTAGTAGAGGAGATCAAGTGACCCACTCTTTCCGGTGCATTGTATTTTGTCGCGAGAACTATTAGCACATGTTTATTTGGTAATGTGACTTCTAATTGGACTATACTAGTGTTGTAGAACAGGGTGAGGATGGCCATTTGTAAAGCTGTGCCTACCTGCAGGCGTAGAATTAACCTAATGTACAAGGTAATTACGGAGAGCCCTGCTTCCATAAAGTATCGATGTCTAGGCCTTGTAAGGACCTGTCGTTAAGAGTTTAGAGGTTAATGTGTCTTGGTGTAATTGGCTATTAAACCAAACTATGTGCTATAGTGAATTCTGGAATGTCTCATTAACTTGGGGAGTGGGAGGTCCAATTTTGTCCAAACCGAGAGATAGCGCAGGGTGAAACCAGAACTAGCAGGATCTGGGATATAAAACATGAATTCACTGTGCCCAGGTCATTTACAAAGATGTCCGATTCTTGGTGGTCTCTCGGGATGCTGAATAACAGAAAGAAATACAACGTCAATGGTGACGCCGAAGACAAATCTCAGGTGAGGGCAGCGGTGAAGACCTTATCTCCTGGTCTTTAGTATCTACATCCTGCGTGGTTCACGTCACCTGCTAGAAATGTTAGACTTTTTCCATCACCCGTACCGCATAGACTTTTCTTAATTGTTATACAATACGTATATTTGCTTGAGCACATGCCATGTTTTACAGCTCCAGCCTTAACAAAAAAAAGGGCTTTTATGGATCCAAGGCCAGGTTTATAACTGTTTATCAGCTAAACCTGGTTTATGGACTTGCTAGACCCTGAACTCTTATCACTGCAGTTCTTTGGTTGGTTTGGATCAATCAGAAGCCATCCATATACCTACACCTTTCCCTCCTGATCTCTCCCATAGACATGCACCCTGTGCTCAGCCAAGTATGCAAGTGTTCTTAATGGAGAGAAGAGCAGTAAGCCGCTGCTAGACTGGTGGCTTATCACCCTGAAAAAAAGAATTGGCTTGTTAAATTCAAACTGACTTGGCAGGTCCTGCTGAAATCATCAGGTTTCAATTACCAGAATTTAGGGGCGGATTGGCCATAGACCTTACAGGGAAATTTCCCAGAGGGCCGATGTCCAGGGGGCCACCTGGGCCCTCCTCACGGCCAGCCGGTGGAAGATTTTGGGATGTATTTTGTGCTGCTGACAATATTTTGTGATGGACTGTGGTATTTGGCTCTGTTGGGGTTGTATAATGTGCCACAATATGGTATTGCTGGCCCTGCCTTCCATCAATTTGGACCCAAATACAAAACAGGGCCACTTTTAGTATTTTTTTCAGGGCCACTTTTAAGTTCCCAGTCCGCCCCTGCAGTAATCTAATGTGTATAGCCATATAGTTGATTTCTCTGTACATTTGTGCGATAATCTAGTTGACTGAGTAGATATTGTACTATGTATTCAGTAAAGCTTGTCCTGTCTGAAATCCTGCCGCCATGTGCTTCAATGAAAAAAGTATAATTAGAGTCAAAAATGAATTTGACTCCAGTCCTCCCAGCGCCCCCCCTCCCCCATATTAGGGGATGTTGTTGGATAGAAATCGGTGAAGTATTTTTTTACCACTGAAGTTTAGGTGCATTTGGGCTCTGTTCACGTTGTGATTTGCTGGAATGTTTTTTTTTTTGTTTTTTTTTTGTTTTTAATGCTCCAGGAATGGAGTTAAAAGTAGAAAAATCTTTCACAGCTTTTTCTTTAGTAGATTTCACTTCTATTTTGGTAGAAGAATTGTAGCTATAAAATGGGTTGTAAGTGTGTATTCTGCACCTAAAATCCAGAAGTGCAATATGATGTCTGCATAAGGGGCTGCTTTCACATACAATAAATTCCAGTCATTTTGCGAATTTCAGATTTAACAGTAGATTAAGTGACATCCAGCATCATCTGAAGCATTGGATCTGCTGGAGATCTTGTCTAAAAGGCAGCTATATAGATCTATGACTGGTTTCAAGTGTAAATGCACCCATATTACAGGTGCAAATCCGACTCGGAGTGTAATAAAGCGAACAAACACAGTGAAAAATTGCAGGAGTTGCTGAGCAGAATTACTTTTTTCACCACTATTTCTGGTATTTTGAAGTTGTTATCCTCAATATGAGATCGGTGGTGGTCCACCGCCCGGCACCCCTGCAGATCAGCTGTTTGAAGAGGTCTCGGCACTCACATGTCCTCTTAAAGAAGAACTCCCGCAAAAAAGGAGGAGAGAGGCTCACACTGTCAGAATGGAAAAATTAGGTGCAGTAACCGCTGGGTCATCCAACCCCAGAATAAACTAGTGGATTATTGAGAGAAAAATGGATACACACACTATTCTGGAAAAAATCTGTAGGATTACAATTTAATTATAGGAAGAATAACATACAATAAAAACATACTGATAAAATAAAATAAAGATACCTAATAGGAATAGTATTCACATACAAAGCGTAAGGTAATGCAGGAAAAAACGCATAAACAATTGGAGACTGGTTCTATCTTGATATATCACTTATAGTTCACATAGATATAGTCACTTAGACCATGGACACATATCTTCCCCTCCAAGAGATGTTATTAGTATATCAGTGTCCCAAACAATGTTATAGATGGTAATATAACTAACTGCTCCTTGATGTTTCAATCCTACATGTGTTGTTCAGTCCAATTTTTTGAACAAACTAGTAAGGTTTCCACGCCGATAATAGCGTTGTAGCTGTGTCCGTACGCCGTGCTCGGTATCCACAGATCACGTGTAGGAAAGGTCACATGGTGTTCGGATCATGTGATCGGAGTTCTAGCCCGGCAACTGCTGTAGATATTTCGGCTTTTACAGAATCCCCCGTAGTTTTTGCACTGGGTAATCGCTATAGGTCCGGACCTTGTACCCAAATAACATCAATTACGCCATTGGGGCCGGGGCATGCGCACTGTGATACCCATTTTGGGCACGGCATCGCCAAAGTAAGTGCGCATGCCCCGGCCCAGCGAGAGACTGAGATCTCACCGGCTGAGAAGGAGGACCCCAATGAGGTGCAGGGCGGGCGGAGGCAGTAGCGGGGGGCGGGGATTGCATGTTAAAAAGGACTGGAGCCCGGCTCCAAGAACTAAACGCTGCCTCCGGGCTCATGCGGCGTTTCATTTGTATAAATTTAAAACTCCGTTTTTGGGACTTGTAAAACACAGAGGAATGCGCCAAAGGTAACATTACTGTTGTTACAACATGTGCTATGGGCATCTTTATGTACTTTATAGGGGCCTAGGAGGTGACAGACTCCCTTTAATGTAGCTGGGTCATGTGACCAACTCCCTGACCTCCAACTGACCCAGGACAGCAAGCCAGTAACTGCTCTATTCATTCCTATGGGAGCCTCACTTTCAGTCTCATAGGAATACATAGAGAATTAGACTTCCTGTCCACACATAAGTCTATATGTGAGTTGGTGGGTCTAATTGCTGGTCACATGACACAGATAAGAAACTTCAGGATGATATAAGTCAAAAATTCAGCTATTGGTAAGAAAATGACATTCACTACAGATTACATCATGTACATTTCTAGCAGGACATGGAATAAAAATTTTTGCGGGAGTTCTTCTTTAACTGTTTAACTGCACTACCTTGTAGTGGCAGTGCAGTGTAACTGCTTGGTCTGTTCATTGGGATGATATAGGTCATCAGTATCGTAGGACTGCACA
This sequence comes from Rhinella marina, assembly GCA_900303285.1. NCBI lineage: Eukaryota > Metazoa > Chordata > Amphibia > Anura > Bufonidae > Rhinella > Rhinella marina. Next base: position 710,487 of record ONZH01028138.1, on the reverse strand, counting down.
ACCCCTTAAAGGGGTTGTCTTCTTTTTGTTATTAATGACCTATCCTCAGGATAGGTCATCAGTATTAGGTTGGCAGGGGTTCGACTCCTGGCACCCCCTGCCGATCAGCTGTTTGAAGACAACGCAGTACTTGTATGAGCGCTGCCCTCTCTGTTCTGTTTACCAGCTCGCTGCTGCAGTTGAAGTGGTGAGCAGGTGTAATTACAAGTAAAGTCCCCATTCACTTCTATAAGATGAGTCTGTACTTGAACAGACTGGAGCCGTCCCGTAGAAGTGAATGAGGATGCCATGCTTGTAATTACACTGCTTGTTGTCAGCGAGCAGGTACACAGCAGAGAAGGCAGTGATCGTACGAGAGCTGCTTTCTCTTCAAACAGCTGATCTGGTATTGAATAGAAAAAAGTGGACAACCCCTTTTAAGGGTCTGAGCTTTCCGATACAACTAGATTTTACAATTAATACGCAATATAGACACTGGTTTATTATTCAGCTGTGAACTGTAAAATGTTTCCATAGATTCAGCTTCTCCTTGTATTTATCGCAGCAGATCCAGTTTGCGGACCAGAAGAGAGAATTTAATAAACGCCCAACAAAGATTGGACGCCGCTCTTTGTCTCGCTCTATATCCCAATCCTCAACTGATAGTTACAGCTCTGGTAAGTGGAAAAAAATGAAATGTGTTGCCCTTACTGAATTATACATTGTGGGCTGAGATCCATCCGAAAAACAAGGTAAGCTTAATACACCGTCCACTTCCGTTGAGCACATGGTCAAGTTTACTTCTTTACTAAATTTGTGTGCCCCATCATAAGCATAATTACAGGATCCTGCGTAGTTCTGTGATTCTGGATTAATGTTCCATAGTTAGCATAAAAAAAGTCAATGAAGCTTATTTAAAAAAAAAAAAATCTATGAAAAGTAGTAAAAAACACACATGCACATACATCTATGATACCACACCATGCTTCCCAGAACCTACATAGTGAAAATAACGATATTTTAACATGCCCTGTGAACGATGTAAAAAACAAACACCACACAAAAAATGTGTTTCTTTTTCTTATTCACCACCATCCAGAAAAAAAATAATAAATGTTAATCACTCACATGTACCCAAAAATGGTACCAATGAAAACCACATCTCGCTCCACAAAAAAGGAGTCACATTAGGGCTACATCAGTGCAAAAAGTTCTGGCTCTTGGAATATGGCAAGGTAACAAGGCATGCTATTATTGTGCAAAAGTAGTAAAGAACATACAAAAGTGTACATATTAGTATTGCTTTATTCTTACTGACCCATAGCATAGCAGTAACGCTAGTTATGCCGCACAGTGAACATTGTAGCGTGCTAGTTATGCCGCACAGTAGACCTTGTAAAACACTAGCTATGCAGCACAGTGGACCTTGTAACGCGTTAGTTTTGCCGCATAGTCAACATTGTAGCGCGTTAGTTATGCCGCACAGTGGACCTTGTAGTGAGCTAGTTGTCGCACAGTTGACCTTGTAGCTCACTAGTTATGCTGCACAGTGGAACTTGTAGCGCGCTAGTTATGCCGCACAGTGGACATCATAAATTTAAAATGCCAAAAACAATGGCAGAATTGCTTTCTTTTCTTTTACCAGCCCAAGAAAGGTAATAAAAGTTAATACGTTAAATTGCCCCAAAATGTTGTCACTAAAAACTTTCATCCCCCCCCAAAAAAAAAGCCCTCTTATAGCTACAGCAACAGAAAATTTAGAAAGTTAAGCCAGAAAAAAACAGGCAACCAATGCTTTATTGCATACTCCTTCTTGGCTAGAAATGCTAATTGGAGTATTTTTTACTCTCCCAGAAAAAATGTAGTGACCTTTTGGGTGGGAATCTGTGAACAGTGGTCACAAAAACCTGATTCCACTTCTCAGACCTCACTTACTGTATCAGGCGTATACAGTGTGTACACATGCTGTAATTAAGGTGAGAACACTCCTTTAAGCTACCAATATAATGGTAGCTCGGTATAATAAGCTCGGTACACAGTTACTGACTATATAACGGGCAGACCAGGGCTCGTAGGAACGCTCTGGGTCTCCAGGTTAGAGGCGGCATTTTTGCACTGCTGTGTATGGCCTACATCTGGAAAAATGGACCATCACAAGTCACGTTTGTCTCCTAAGGCTGGGTCTACATTGCTTAATCTCCGGACGGCCAGAAATATAGGATTGTCACCATCATGTTTAACACCAGACAGAATTGAAGTGAAGGGCTTTTTAACGTGACGCTGGTCACAAGATCTGCCTTTTTATTCCTTCTGACTGAAATCCAGTTTTAACTGGTTGATCTTTTCCGACCCCGGCCTTTTCTCTCTTCATTCCCATGCAGATATTCAGTCAATGTCATTCCTTTATTAAGCACAGATTTCTAGGGCTTTAGGTCAACGTGGGAATCTAGCCCGGAAAATGCCAGGCTCCTGTCTCACAGGGATTTGCAGGTCGGCCTGTGCTGCTGGACAGAGCCCTGCTGAGGACTGGCCTTCAGGGAAATATTTCTGTGCACGCCCTAATCCCCGCTCACGCAATTTAATCTACTGCTCAGCGACTTGAAGCATACTTGGTGCAGTATGGTAGTTTAATTGAAAAGGCAATTTTCGTAATTTTTTCTTTCTATCATCACCATTTATACAGACGCAGGCTATTATGGCCATTCATTTTTATTACATACACCTCCATTTTTTTTTAATGCCATGCTATATTTGATGGAATCATTGATGAAGGAATGTACCTCCAACACAGGCGTGAACGAAGTCTAGTTCATGCAAGTGGTGGGGTGACCCCTGAGTGCGACCACTGGGATCTAGGGCAGTGAAATATTTCCTAGCTGTGCTCACCTTCTGGCACAATGGACCGCAACAACATGTAGTTGGAATAGTTGAGTAGGTGCTCGTTCTCCCTCAATAATTGCCCTAGACTGGTTTCATGCATGTTGTTTTGAGGTGTATTGGTGGCGTTTTTGGGCCAGAGAGCTATGGCGAGATGTACCTGTAAAGTCTACGACAGAGTATTGATGGGAAGTCTGCATAGGTTTTTTTAGTTTTAGACATTTTTGTTGTCAGGGTTGTGTGTTTTTCTTTCCTTTTTTTTTTTTCAAAAAGCCGCATACTGTAGGACAGGGGTCGGCAACCTTCGGCACTCTAGAAGACTGAAACTACAATATCCATTTGTTTCTATGAGATTTCTGAGAAGAGCAGAGCAAATATGCATGCTGGGAGTTGTAGTTTCACAACAGCTGGCGTGCCGGACGTTGTCTGCTCTAGGATATGCTGTAGATGTCAGATTGATGTGGGTCCCAAATTTCCATTCAATCCTAGAGTCCTGGCTTAAAGGGGTTGTCTCACTTCAGCAAATAGCATGTGTTATGTAGAGAAAGTTACTACAAGGCACTTACTAATGTATTGTGATTATCCATATTGTCTCCTTTGCTGGCTGGATTCATTTTTCCATCACGTTATACACGGCTTGTTTCCATAGTTACGGCCACCCTGCAATCCAGCAACGGTGGTCGTGCTTACACAATATAGGAAAAGGCATCAGGCTATGTGCACTCCCACAGTCCCGACCACCAGAGAGACCAGCTCTTTTTCATATATTGTGCAAGCATAGCCACCACTGCTGGATTGTGGGGTGGCCGTAACTATGGAAACGAGCAGTGTATGATGTGATTGAAAAATGAATCCAGCCAGTAATGGAGACAATATGGACAATAATTAGAGATAAGCGAACGTGCTCGTAACGAGCACTGTACCGCTCGGCTCCCCTGCGCTCGCATGGGCGCAGGCATCCGGATCCGTCCTCCTCACCCGACGGAAGCGGCTGCCTGCGCCCATGCGAGCGCAGGGTTGCCGAGCGGTACAGTGCTCGTTACGAGCATGTTCGCTCATCTCTAATAATAATAATACATTAGTAAGTGCCTTGTATTAACTTTCTCTACATGATAAAACGGTGTACCTGCACACAAAAGAACCATGCTGGTGAAGGATGAAGGTAGATGCTGGATATTGTCACACACAAAACTAGTACACGCCTTAATATTCAAATACAGTTTTAGGGATATACGGTTTTTGGTTTTTTATAGTAACATAGTAACATAGTTTATAAGGCCGAAAAAAAGACATCTGTCCATCCAGTTCGGCCTGTTTTCCTACAAGTTGATCCAGAGGAAGGCAAAAAAAACCCCTGTGAGGTAGAAGCCAATTTTCCCCACTTTAGGGAAAAAAATGTCTTCCCGACTCCAATCAGGCAATCAGAATAACTCCCTGGATCAACGACCCATCTCTAGTAACTATAACCTGTAATATTATTACCCTCGAGAAATACATCCAGGCCCCTCTTGAACTCTCTTAGTGAACTCACCATCACCACCTCCTCAGGCAGAGAGTTCCATAGTCTTACTGCTCTTACCGTAAAGAATCCTCTTCTATGTTTGTGTACAAACCTTCTTTCCTCCAGACGCAGAGGATGTCCCCTCATCACAGTCACAGTCCTCGGGATAAATAGATGATGGGAGAGATCTCTGTACTGACCTCTGATATATTTATACATAGTTATTAGATCTCCCCTCAGTCGTCTTTTTTCTAAAGTGAATAACCCTAATTTTGATAATCTTTCTGGGTACTGTAGTCCACCCATTCCAGTTATTACTTTAGTTGCCCTCCTCTGAACCCTCTCCAGCTCTGCTATGTCTGCCTTGTTCACAGGAGCCCAGAACTGTACACAGTACTCCATATGTAGTCTGACTAGTGATTTGTAAAGTGGCAGGACTATGTTTTTATCACGGGCATCTATGCCCCTTTTGATGCAACCCATTATCTTATTGGCCTTGGCAGCAGCTGTCTGACACTGGTTTCTACAGCTTAGTTTGCTGTTATTATTATTTTTTTTTTTTGTTTAAAGCCCTGGTGCAGCTTTCCACACGTTGCGTACCTTTATTTTATATTTTATGACACAATTCATTTTAAAGAGGCTCTGTCACCAGGTTTTAACCTATGTATTTTAATACATAGGTTAAAACCCCTTAACTTGTACATTTCTCACATACCTTTATTGCAGAGTATAGCGCAGCGGTTGTGCTGAAAAACGAAGTTAAAACATTATGCTAATGAGCCTTCGGAGCACCGGGGGGGCGGGCTCTTTCCTCCTGAGCACCGCTTCTTCACCCCCCCGGGCCCGAGGCTCTCCCCCATGCCGAAGTCCACGCCCCTCTGTAAAGTGACTGACAGCACTAGACCGTTTCCAGGTTCAGCGAAGTGACGGTGCGTGCGCACAAGGATGGAAGCGCTTGCAGTGTTCGGCACTGCAAGTGCTATTGCGCACGCGCCGGCGCGATCGGACTGTCAGTCACTTTACAGAGGGGCGTGGACTTCGGCATGGGGGAGAGCCTTGGGCCCGGGGGGGCGGTGAAGAAGCGGTGCTCAGGAGGGAAGAGCCCGCCCCCCGGTGCTCCGAAGGCTCATTAGCATAATATTTGAACTTCGTTTTTCAGCACAACCGCTGCGCTATACTCTGCAATAAAGGTATGTGAGAAATGTACAAGTTAAGGGGTTTTAACCTATGTATTAAAATACATGGGTTAAAACCTGGTGACAGAGCCTCTTTAATGGAAAAGACCTGAATATTTTGTAGTTTTGTCACCACAGCATGATGCATGTTCATTCCCAGTAATGATCTGGGAGCGGACATGGATTCCTTTGTGTGTTTTATTGATTAGTAGCGGTATTAGCCGATCGATAGAGACTATATTGTTCAGATATCTCTGAACAGACATCATGAGAGGCAAAAATGTTTTTGCCTTTGCTGATTATATCCTCTTTCACTAGCTGCTTCCTACACAGACAGCTCAGATGATGAGACCTCTCCGCGGGACAAACAGCAGAAGAACTCCAAGGGCAGCAGCGACTTCTGTGTGAAAAACATCAAGCAAGCTGAATTCGGCCGTCGGGAGATTGAAATTGCTGAGCAAGGTAAGAATGGTGGTCTGGAAACTGTCCTGACATGGCCTCTTAAAGGGGTATCCCATGATTAAATCAGACATCTAGTACATGACAGTCTCTTTCTAACAAAGCTAGAACCAGCCCTGTACCTCACATGGATCCAGAGATCTCCCCATTCATTGCTCTGGTACATTTATATCAAGCTGACAGCTCAAGGGGAGTGTCTTTCTGCTGCACCTGGTGGCAGTTGAAGGATTGAATGGAGCATGTGTGTCCTTCTCAGTGAGGTGGACACAGAAATTAGAAAAATAACAGCAGGTGGCGCTATACACATGATTTTATTGAACTCAGTGGCTATACTAATTTTTGAATTGCATGCAATTACAGAAGTATCCAGGTGCTGGTTTGCAAAATGCTGAATATTTTTTTGCGGGACACCCCCTTTAAAGTAACACAAAGCATAGAAAATAAGGCCAGATTTAGGTGACATCCCCAAAACACTGAGATGTCTGGGTGCATCCATTTTTTTTTCATTTGAATGAATAAATCTCAGAAGACTGGTACATTCTGCATGAATGTGGCGAAAAGCTATGATCCTGTAGTCTGGGGAGCACACTGACAGAAAGCGGACTGCCACCACTTTATCTCATCATGTCCTCCTCCAGTTCTAGTCTTTGTTACATTGCAGTCCAAACTGTGAAATGTAAAAGTATGGAAAGCTTGCCCAGAGAGCCATTCAGTCCCATATGTCACACATTTACTGAGTATAGTGTATTACTGTCAGTGGTTGTCCCTGTGCTAGGACTTGTAGTGAAATATGTAGCCACTCTTTCAGCCTGCCCTATAGACATTGAATAGCGTGGCCAGTCTATTCAAAAATCTCCTCCTCGTTGCAGTCATGCCATGAGCCTGGGGTAGGTGATGAATGTCCATTGTGATGCAACACCCCCAATCTTGCTCACGTCACTATTTATTTTTTGGTCATGCAGAGATGCCTGCATTGATGGCTTTGCGCAAGAGAGCACAAGGAGAAAAACCATTGGCTGGAGCCAAGATCGTTGGCTGTACTCACATAACTGCACAAACTGCGGTGAGTTATAAACTAATGGAATAAACTAATGTCAACTACATTTACTCTGGTCTGTCTGAGGCTACTTTCACACCTGCGTCAGAAGGATCCGTTTGTGAGATCCGTTCCAGGGTCTCACAAACGGTCCTGAACGGAACCGTTTGCCCCAATGCATTCTGAATGGATAAGGATCCGTTCAGAATGCATCAGTTTGCCTCCGTTCCGCCTCCATTCCGCTTTGGAGGCGGACACCAAAACGCTGCATGCAGCGTTTTGGTGTCCGCTTGACCGAGCGGAATGGAGGCGGATCCGTCTCCACTCCAATGCAAGTCAATGGGAGCGGATCCGTTTGCTAATGCACAATAGCAAACGGATCTGTTCCCTATGGAACTTTCAATGGAGATCAGAACGGATCCGTTTTGCCTAGTTTTGATAGTCAAAGCGGATCCATTCTTAACGGATGCGAACGAATGCATTTGCGTACGGATCCGTTCGCAAGCGCATTGCGTGCAGATCCATCCAAACGCAAGTGTGAAAGTAGCCACGGTGAATTATTATCCCTTAAATAAAAAAAACAAAAAAAAAACCCCCTCTATATTCTATTTTTTTCAATTGCTGAAAAAAACCTACAGATTCCACATTTTAAGACTAAATTCACGTGAGTCTTTTATTCAGTGATCTGACCTATGGTAAGACCTGGATTTGCAAGCTGTAATACAGGTGCAGGTGTCTCCTGTATTAAAGGGGTTCCCCTGGCTTTTAATATTGATGACCTATCCTCAATTGGCGGATATTGACACCCTCACCGATCAGCTGTATGAAGAGAAGGTGCGCACCGTCTCCCTTCTCTCCTCCTGCTCACTATAGACGTAGCAGCAGCGAGAAGGGAGACAGCACGCACGCACTGGGCACATCTTCCCTTCATACAGCTGATCTGCGGGGTGCCTGGTGTCAGACCCCACCAATCTGATATTGATGGGATAGGTCATCAATAGTAAAAGCCCGGAGAGCCCCTTTAAAGTGTATTAGAAACTATGTAACTTGTCCAGTATTGGAGTTGGTAAAAAAGACAAATCTGGTTTATATTGTAGGTGTTTGTGATTTGGAGAAGGATTTCTGAGTAAAAAGAGTAAGGCCCCATTCACACGACCGTATGTACATTTCCGCATCGTACCTGCATTTTTGCGGATAAGACGCAGAACCATACGGACCCATTCATTTTTCCATAGGAGGAAAAAAAAAATGCGGAATGCACACCGTGTGCATTCCGCATCCCGTATCTCACGGAAGGTCCCCCGCAAAAAAAATAAAACATGTCCTATACTTGGCCGCAAAATCACATCCGTAGCTCTATTAAAGTCAATGGGTCGGCAAAATTTTGGAACACTACGGAAGACTTTCCGTATGTCTTCCGTTCCGTTTTTATACGGATCGCGGAATACATACGGTCGTGTGAATGGGGCCTAAATTCCTCATTACCGCACTCCTGTATGGAGGACTTCCTGCTGTCTAAAATAACTTATTTCTAAAGGAACTGATGCAAAATGAGCATAATGGATGCTCAAAATTAAGGATCCAGTATTTTTTTATTTTACTATCTTGTACCTATTCTTCCACTGGCTGAGTGTGATGGTGGCAAGAATGATTATAATTCCTGTGCATGTGATCATCACCTGATGGATATTTAGTATGATGGCAAAACACCGGTTGGTTCAACTGTTTTATTTTTCTAGGTCCTCATTGAGACATTGGGAGCTTTAGGAGCTCAGTGTAGGTGGGCTGCCTGCAACATCTACTCTACTCTTAATGAAGTGGCTGCGGCCTTGGCTGAAAGCGGTAAGCTCTCAACACAGTGAATTGCTGGTGACACCCAGTTATCTCTTCCTACACACCTGCATGTATAACCTTGGTAAAGGGTGTATTAGACACTCCGAGGCCGCAGACAGTTCCTGCTAGTCCATGCAGCGATGTCCTCCATGGCATGGGGAGGAGCGAATGCTATGCCATCACTCTTCCCTATGTTTGCTCATTCATTGAGGCTTCATAGGGAAGTTTGTTAGCGATCATCTGCCAGAAAATCTGGCAGTCTTACACCCTTAAAGGGAACCTGTCACGTTAAAAATGCATATAAAACTGCCAGTAGTACCTCACAGTAGCCCCAGTCTGTTAATAATCATATGTTTGATCCCATAGTCTGATTTTCCATAGATTCAAAAAACGATGTTTTAAGCGCCATCAGCGTTATCTTGCCGGCCAGCTTGAAGTCAAGGGGGCAGCGGCTTCAAAGTACACCCCCTAACCGTCCCCTCTTTTGTTAGATTGACAGCCTGCAGTGCGGCCGAGATTGCATAAGTCTCGTGCGGACGCTGAAACTCTTAACGGCATCCAGAATCGCGCCTTACCAAGGACTGCACCACACATGCACAAGACTTGTGCGATCCCGGCCGCACTGCAGGTTCCCTTTAAGAGTAAAGCAGTTTGTACATTAGGGATAATTAAGATTTAAGAACGGTAAAGAAATGACATGATATGAAGGAGGGCAAAAATGTGGTGGTAATTTTTGAATCGTCTCCATGTTCAGGTGTTGCAGTCTTCTCTTGGAAAGGGGAATCGGAAGATGACTTTTGGTGGTGCATTGACCGGTGTGTAAATGTGGAAGGTTGGCAGCCCAACATGGTGAGTCTTATGGAAGTTTCAATTCCTGTTCAGCCCCCGCTTAGTCAGGTCTCTAGGATAGTTATATTACTACCAGTGAAGCATCTTTGCCACCTATGGTTCCCATGGATTACCATAGAACATACTTGTGGGCATGCTGTGTGGCACAGTGTGGTGTCTTTGTTCGTATTGCATTGTCAAAATGTCAGTCATAGACGTAGTGCTTCCAGGAGGAAAGCATTGATAATATCCTCCAGTGGAGCATGCCCAGAGGCGTAGCTAGAGGTTCAGCACAGGGGGGGCGAAACATACTTGAGTGGGCCCCCCACTTGGCTTCCCAAACGCACGTTTCCAACTTCACAGGCACATACTACTAGTTGTGGTTATAATATTGTATTAGAAAGATGACTATATAAACTGCTAGATCATCTATGCTGTTAAGTACAGTACAATAGACTTTCCACATACCCTACTCTAAATACTCTACCACATAATGCAGTGAAATATAGGAGTAATAGGAGTAAAAAACAAGAGGACTCCTATGTTAAAGGAAACCTGTCCACAGTTTTTACATCAGTGTATTGTGCCCCATCAGACCTCAGATCAGCGTATTGTGCCCCATCAGACCTCAGATCAGCAGAATATGCCCCCATCAGACCTCAGATCAGCGTATTGTGCCCCATCAGACCTCACATCAGCCTACTGTGCCCCCATCAGACCTCACATCAGCGTATTGTGCCCCATCAGACCTCAGATCAGCGTATTGTACCCCATCAGACCTCAGATCAGCAGAATGTGCCCCCATTAGTCCTCACATCAGCCTACTGTGCCCCATCAGACCTCAGATCAGCGTATTGTGCCCCCATCAGACCTCCGATTAACAGAATGTGCCCCCATCAGACCTCATATCAGCAGACTGTGCCCCCCATCAGACCTCATATCAGCAGACTGTGCCCCCATCAGACCTCATATCAGCCTACTGTGCCCCTATCAGACCTCAGATCAGCGTATTGTGCCCCCATCAGACCTCAGATCAGCAGACTGTGCCCCCATCAGACCTCATATCAGCAGACTGTGCCCCCATCAGACCTCATATCAGCCGACTGTGCCCCCATCAGACCTCATATCAGCCTACTGTGCCCCTATCAGACCTCAGATCAGCGTATTGTGCCCCCATCAGACCTCAGATCAGCGTATTGTGCCCCCATCAGACCTCAGATCAGCAGACTGTGCCCCCATCAGACCTCATATCAGCAGACTGTGCCCCCATCAGACCTCATATCAGCAGACTGTGCCCCCATCAGACCTCAGATCAGCGTATTGTGCCCCATCAGACCTCAGATCAGCGTATTGTGCCCCCATCAGACCTCATATCAGCAGACTATGCCCCCATCAGACCTCATATCAGCAGACTATGCCCCCATCAGACCTCCTATCAGCAGACTGTGCCCCCCATCAGACCTCATATCAGCAGACTGTGCCCCCCATCAGACCTCATATCAGCAGACTGTGCCCCCATCAGACCTCAGATCAGCGTATTGTGCCCCCATCAGACCTCAGATCAGCAGACTGTGCCCCCATCAGACCTCAGATCAGCAGACTGTGCCCCCATCAGACCTCATATCAGCAGACTGTGCCCCCATCAGACCTCATATCAGCAGACTGTGCCCCCATCAGACCTCATATCAGCCTACTGTGCCCCTATCAGACCTCAGATCAGCGTATTGTGCCCCATCAGACCTCAGATCAGCGTATTGTGCCCCCATCAGACCTCAGATCAGCAGACTGTGCCCCATCAGACCTCATATCAGCAGACTGTGCTCCCATCAGACCTCATATCAGCAGACTGTGCCCCCATCAGACCTCAGATCAGCGTATTGTGCCCCCATCAGACCTCAGATCAGCGTATTGTGCCCCCATCAGACCTCAGATCAGCAGACTATGCCCCCATCAGACCTCATATCAGCAGACTGTGCCCCCATCAGACCTCAGATCAGCGTATTGTGCCCCATCAGACCTCAGATCAGCGTATTGTGCCCCCATCAGACCTCAGATCAGCAGACTATGCCCCCATCAGACCTCATATCAGCAGACTGTGCCCCCATCAGACCTCAGATCAGCGTATTGTGCCCCATCAGACCTCAGATCAGCGTATTGTGCCCCCATCAGACCTCAGATCAGCAGACTATGCCCCCATCAGACCTCATATCAGCAGACTGTGCCCCCATCAGACCTCATATCAGCGTATTGTGCCCCATCAGACCTCAGATCAGCGTATTGTGCCCCCATCAGACCTCAGATCAGCAGACTATGCCCCCATCAGACCTCAGATCAGCAGACTGTGCCCCCATCAGACCTCAGATCAGCGTATTGTGCCCCATCAGACCTCAGATCAGCGTATTGTGCCCCCATCAGACCTCATATCAGCAGACTATGCCCCCATCAGACCTCATATCAGCAGACTGTGCCCCCATCAGACCTCATATCAGCAGACTGTGCCCCCATCAGACCTCATATCAGCAGACTGTGCCCCCATCAGACCTCATATCAGCAGACTGTGCCCCCATCAGACCTCAGATCAGCCCACCCAGCCACATAGGATTAAAATAAAAAACTTTACTTACCTGTTCTGCGCTGCGGCTGCCCTCCGGTCCGCGCTCCGCTCTCTTCCCTGGCCCGCGCACACTATGACCTGACGCTGCGTGCAGCGTCAGGTCATAGTGCGCGCCGCCAGGGAAGAGAGCGGAGCGCGGACCGGAGGGCAGCCGCAGCGCAGAACAGGTAAGTAAAGTTTTTTATTTTAATCCTATGTGGCTGGGTGGGCTGATCTGAGGTCTGATGGGGGTCCCTAAATACAAGTGAGCGCTTCCATAATGGAAGCGCTCACTTGTATTCGCCTGATAGTAGGCAAGGTCATCCTTGCTGGGGCCCCCCCTGAGTCACTGGGCCCGGAGCCGTCGCCCCCCCTGCCCCCCGGTAGCTACGCCACTGAGCATGCCATTTCTGAATGTAGAGGTATAGTAATGCCCCTTAGACTACTCCAGAAATCTAGGAGCTCGTATGAAGCTGTGATACGGCCATGTGCATGAGTCCTTTTGTTAAAGGGGTTGTCTCACTTCAGTAAATAGAATTTATTATGTAGAGAAAGTTACTACAAGACACTTACTAATGTATTATCACTATCCATATTGCTTCCTGTGCTGGCTAGATTCATTTTTCCATCACATTATACACTGGTCGTTTCCATGGTTACAACCGTCCTGCAATCCATCAGTGGTGGCCATGTTTGCACACTGTTGGAAAAAGCTCTAACCTAGATGAGCTCCCACAGTCCAAGCCACCAGAAGGGCTGTTTTTTTTTTTTTTCCTATATTGTGCAAGCACGGCCACCACTGATGGATTGCAGGGTGGTCGTAACTAGTGATGAGCGAAGCGAGCTTCAGTCAAAACTTCCTTTGAATACCGTATGGAGATTCGTCTCGAGACTTTGGTGACTTTGGCTTTTGATTTTTAAACTTGGAAACGAGCAGTATATAATGTGATGGAAAAATGAATCTAGCCAGCAAAGGAAGCAATATGGACAATCACAATACATTAGTAAGTGCCTTGTAGTAACTTTCTCTACATGATAAATGCCATTTGCTGAAGTGACACAAAAAAATCTAATATGAAAGTGGGATCTATGATGTTGCTGTAGCTCCACGTGCCCCATTGAGCTCTATGAGATTACAAGATTTAACCCTCTTCATGCTGGTTCCATGTATTTTCACCCCCATCTCTTCCTGTCAAGCTATAGTACATGTCCATCTACTTCCCTGTGACTCGTGGACTTGCTATGGGCTGGTGCTGTCACACAGTCCATCCTTGAATCATTATATTGAATATTAAAAACATAATAGCTGCTTGCAGAAGGGTTGTGTCTGGCTTAGTAATGTGTCCCAGGAAACGGGAAAGGGCTTTCAAGAAGCTGCAGTGTTTGAGCTTGTTTTTGGAAGACGAAGCCGGTATGTAGACCATTGATCATTCTGAGGACTCCACAATAGTCGTTACCAGGCTCTGCAGCGGAAGGAGGCAGAGATCTGCCAAGTAGGAGAAGTTGCTTGGATACACATTGGACAGAGGAGAAGTGTACAAGATGTGCTGCAGCATCTTAATCAGCTTAAGCAAAGATGGACAATATACTATAGACTGTGGGAACTGCCAGATCAATTGAGATAGCAATTTGGAGGCTTTAGAGGCCTCCATTAACACCTTACATGGATATCAAGACAAAACAATGCAGAAGAGATCTGAAGCAATTATCTGGGCACACGGGATGCCTGGCTTTTACTAGACGTGCATCTTATCCTGCTACTACGTAGTGCCATAATAGTACCTTACTGACGTGGGTAAGGGTGGTAGTACAATCTAGATAGCTATCACACAAATCTGCAGCATTTATGCCCCCTGTGAGCATATTAGACATGGGAAAGGTGTGACTGGCTCATTGGGCACAGTATTTAATTACCTGGTTTACCATTCAAGAAGAATTCCCGACAAAAATTTGATTCCATGTCCTGCTAGAAATGTACATGATGTAATCTGTAGTGAATGTCATTTTCTTACCAGTGTCTGTATTTTTGACTTCTATCATCCTGAAGTTTCTTATCTGTGTCATGTGACCAGCAATTAGACCCACCAACTCACACATAGACTTATGTGTGGACAGGAAGTCTAATTCTCTATGTATTCCTATGAGACTGAAAGTGAGGCTCCCATAGGAATGAATAGAACAGTTACTGGCTTTCTGTCCTGGGTCAGTTGGAGGTCAGGGAGTTGGTCACATGACCCAGCTACAATAAGAAGAGAGGTTTTTACTCACAGAAACAGTCACTGGTAAGAAAATGACAATCACTACAGTTTATATCATGCACCTTTCTAACAGGTCAGAGAATAAAAACTTTTGTGGGATTTCTTCTTTAAAGATTTCAGGTGGACGTTTTCTGTGTCGGTCTATTGATGGATGACGTTTTAGATGACCATTCCAGCTAAAACAATAAATCACAAGTCAATCTGAGCTGTAGACCAATCTTTGCTTTCATTGATGGGATCAGGGGCGTAGCTATAGGGGGTGCAGAGGTAGCAGTTGCTACTGGGCCCAGGAGCCTGAGGGGGCCCAAAGACCCTTGTGCCACATAAGAAGACATACAGACCACTGAGGGAAGGGGGGCCCAAGCTGAACTCTTGCACCAGGGCCCATGAGCCATTAGCTACGCCCCTGGATGGGATCCATAGCATGAATGACTTTTCAGTGACAGCACATAGACACGCCCCAAAAACATCACAACAGGTCAACTTTTTTTGACAGATCTGTCTTCAGTCAGCTTCATTCACACTCATTCGTGTCCCAATGGCAGAAAATGGTCTAAATCAGCCTTTTTGGCTGTTCCAGATATCTAATGTGTAGCCAGCTTATGTCGAGAGTTTTTTTTCTTTTAGTAACTAAAATCACTACTGGGCACTAATGGCGAGTCAAATGAGGCATAAGTAAGAAGTTAGTTTGGAACTCCCATTTTAGGGATCATTCATACGACCATATGGTCGCCGTGCCTGTGTTGCGCTAAAGGTTTAGCATAAACCTTTGTCTCAAACTAATCCAACCAGTAGTTGGTATAAAATTCCACAAGTCTAGCCATCCACCAGCTTTATCTTCCAGCCAGAGCCTCTGTCATAAATTTGGTGCATCTTTTAGGGCCAGTTCAGAGTTTTTGGTGTTGATTTTGGAGCGTTTCTGCCTCAAAACCACCTCCAAAAAAGACGCATCAAAACAGTCTTCCCTTCATTTCAATGGGAAGCACCGCTTACTTTTTTATTTTGTTACAAGCAGCACTATCTTGGGGCAGAATCGGCACTGAATCTCCCATTGAAGCATTAAAAAAACAGTTCTATGCAAATCCATGTGTTTTTTTTTTGTTTTGTTTTCCATGTGTTTTTTGGCGCAGATCCGCATCAACAGCAAAAAAAAGCATTAAAAAAACGCATGGAAAAAAACAAACTTTTTTTTTTTTTTGTACGGAAAAAAAATTCCACGCAAATCAGTTGTGTAGACTGTTTTTGCTGTCTACAGAATTAGTAAATTTATCCCACGCTGTTTTAAGGCCAATACGTCATTTCCACGCAATGGTCAACTGAGCTGTTATGTTTGCAGATTCTTGATGACGGAGGAGACCTCACACACTGGATATATAAGAAATATCCTAACATGTTCAAGAAAATAAAGGGCATTGTGGAGGAAAGTGTCACCGGTGTGCATCGGTGAGTAGATATACTATTATACAGAATATATTGTTGTTTTTCTCATATTATAGTTTAGTGTGCCGACAGACATTTGTATCAAACTGTTGCATTTCATTTTTGTTCACAGCCTGTACCAGTTGTCTAAAGCTGGAAAGCTTTGTGTTCCTGCCATGAACGTCAATGACTCTGTCACCAAACAGAAATTTGACAATTTGTACTGTTGTCGCGAGTCCATCCTCGATGGGTAATTATTAATTTTGTAGTGTTGTTTTTATTCAGATGTTTAAAGTGGTTTTCCAGATGTTTTATGCTGATGACCTATTCTCAGGATAGGTCATCCGTATCTGATCAGTGGGGGGTCGGACACCCTTTACCCCCGCTGATCAGCTGTTTGAGGAGGCTGTGGCGCTCCAGCAGTTTACCGATCAGAACCACCATCCACTGGTTAAAAACAGCCCATGAGAAAGATGGGCCTGCTTCTCTTGAATTCATTGGCGGCCTGTTGGCACAAGGAGAGGAGTCATTATAGAGTTGAGTCCCATCTAAAAGAGGTCACCAAGTACCTAATTCATTTACATACTGAAGATAGTATTATTTCATATATTCAAGGTTTGCAGAGTGTTGTAGCATTGGGTTTGGTTCAACAGGTAGAGGCAGTGACACAATCCAAAAAACAGGGCTTACCTGCGTTTTTCCCCCCAGAAATGGAAACCAACTTCTACAGAGTAGATAAATCCTGTTTGTCAGAACACTACCAGCACAAATAATGGTCCTGTCTATACCAGGGCACTGGACACACAGCAGTGTCATTCTACCCAGTCAACTACTCTCTGGCTCTCCATAGACAAGACAGCACAGACCTCTCCCCTCTGCTGTCACACAAGTTGTCTTCATGTGTCACCATGCCGTCATTTTAATGAAAGTGGGTTTTTAACTGCCGAAATTTAATCTCCATGTCCGTAATACTTATTTTTTGGACATTGAGTTCACACCCTGGTGATATACAAGTATGTTGGCAATGGTGGTTACATGTCCTGTTGGGCATTGCTCATAGTATAAATTATGAAAAGTGGGTGACAGACTCCCTTTAAAATTGTGAAATATCACACAAACAGTCCATGTACTCTGTCTACAAATAGTAACAGAAGAACGTGTTACATACCGCATGTTCCTATATATAAATCACCTAGTTGTACACATTTGTGGCTGCAGTGGGTGAAGACATTGTGCCTTATCAGGCAGTGGTATATGATTTCCTCCCTGTAATTGCACATCATTTGCACAGTTAGGAAATGGAAAATAACAAGTAAATTAGTTGCAGTTTGTTTGATCTGTATCCTTGTGTAAAGTAGTTATTGTGCCTTGATTAATAAGTAATTTGAAAAAGACGGCTTGGAAACCTGGGGGTTGGCTGTCCTCCCGTTTTACGGGTCCATTGTTCTTCTGTAAATGTTTGCTTCATGTAGATACACAAATCAGTGACTTTGCCTGATAATGGTAGTTGTGGGGAAAGCCAAGGACATTTCCACCTACACAGTACCACAGCCAATGGGAGTTGTGGGCAAAGCCAAGGACATTTCCACCTACACAGTACCACAGCCAATGGGAGTTGTGGGCAAAGCCAAGGACATTTCCACCTATACAGTACCACAACCGATGGGAATTGTGGGCAAAGCCAAGAACATTTCCACCTACACAGTACCACAGCCAATGGGAGTTGTGGGCAAAGCCTAGGACATTTCCACCTACACAGTACCACAGCCAATGGGAGTTGTGAGCAAAGCCAAGGTCATTTTCACCTATGCAGTACCACAACCAATGGGAATTGTGGGGAAAGCCAAGCACATTTCCACCTATACAGTACCACAGCCAATGGGAGTTGTGGGGAAAGCCAAGCACATTTCCACCTACGCAGTACCACAACCAATGGGAATTGTGGGGAAAGCAAAGAACTTTTCCACCTACACGGTACCACAGCCAATGGGAGTTGTGGGGAAAGCCAAGGACGTTTCCACGTACACAGTACCACATCCAGTGGGAATTGTGGGGAAAGCCAAGGACGTTTCCACGTACACAGTACCACAGCCAATGGGAATTGTGGGGAAAGCCAAGGACGTTTCCACGTACACAGTACCACAGCCAATGGGAATTGGGTGGGAAAGCCAAGGACGTTTCCACGTACACAGTACCACAGCCAATGGGAATTGTGTGGGAAAGCCAAGGACGTTTCCACGTACACAGTACCACAGCCAATGGGAATTGTGGGGAAAGCCAAGAACATTTCCACCTACACAGTACCACAGCCATGCATGTCACGTGACATGTGCTAGAGAAGTTCTTTCACTATAATGATCAATACTATTTACAGAATTGAACTAAATATTACTGCTCTAAATAACATAAAAGCAAAGTACTTTACAAGCCGAAATGTTAGTGGCTTGCCGTTGCTGTATTACTCTGCATATAGGTGGTATTTCTGAAAGCTTATTCATGGTCTAGATTGGAGAACATATGTAACATGTTGGTTAGACTACCGAAAATTCAGTTTGGTAAGGCAGTGTTGGACTTTACCCAGGAAAATGAATGTGATTTTGTGTTGGTGTGTATCCAGTGCTCCTGCTAATTACTAAAATGGACATATCAGGAGAGGTGGCAAGTCCTCTTATGTTTTTATAGAGGTTGGCCCTTCTGCATCATCAATGGCATATAGGTAGAATATGCCATCAATGTCCAGTGGGTGTGGGTCCCTCCTCTGGTCCCCACATCTATCTATCTATCTGCCCAAGTGAAGGAGAGCACATGAGTCCCATAGTAGTGATGGACAGCACAGCACAGAAGCACAGCCACCTGTCCATTCACCGCTGTTGGACTGCCGGAAATACCTGAGCCAGGATGTGGTTATTTTCAGAACTCCCATAGCGGTGAACAGAGACTACTTCACCTTGGAAAGCTTGTTCTGGGGATAAGTGCAGGTCCAGAGGTGGGACCTGTACCTATGTATCTGACTTCAATGGCATATCCTAGTAATATGTTCTCTAGTAACCAGTGTCCCAGATGGCCCAGGCGCTTTAACACTTGTATGTTGTTACTCCACTTTCTATGTCACCACTTTGAAACAAAGACTAAGGGTACTTGTCTGATCCAGCAGGGATCAGCAAAAAACGCTTCTGTTAGGACAGTACAACCATCTGCATCCATTATGAATGGATAATCTCTAAAATGGCTATGACGGGTCCGGCACTAAAACCAAACCGCCAGATGCGGCACCATTGACTTAGATTGTGTGTTGTCTTGTTCCGCATCCCATTCACTCCTGTGGAAGCTAAGGAAATAGCAGTGCACAACCAGTGCGGATGATTCCATAACTAGTCGCACCCAGCTGGCCCTTACTCTGGTTATTCCCCTCTCAACCATGAAAGGGTTAGATGGGAATACCTCTAACCCCCTAACTGTTTTGCAGAGTGGAGCTCCAGCAGTGGGAAAAGTAGCTACCTGGAGGGGGGAGGGCTGCTTTAGATGCTGCTACCTCCTGAATGGTAGCAGCTAGAAACATGCATCTGGTCTTGTTTGAAAGCAGACATTCCAAGATTTCAGACAATACCAAAATGACAGCAATATGTTCCAGACAGAGAAAGATTTCACTGATAGAAATCGGGATGCTGTGAATGCAGCTGAAAGTGAAAGTAAAAACAGGTTTTACTCGCGATTTTTCCTGGAGATATCACCATCTAAAGCAGCCCTCCCTCCTCCAGTTAGCTACTTCTCCCACTGCCCGAGCTGGACTCGGGCAAAACAGGTGGTTAAATGAGCATTCCCACCGTGAATATTTACGGGCCTGCCACATATTTGGGATCCACACCTATGTGCAGAATGAATGAGAGGTGGTACATTGTTGGGCAATGATTGGGAACGTGCGTTCTTATGAAAGCCTTCTGTCCGATCATTGGTCCATGGGAAAGGGTATTCATATTTAGTTAAAGAGGACCTGTCACCACTCCTGACATGCCTGTTTTAATAGCTTCATGCATTCCCCATGTAATAACAATTCTGGAACATCTATTCTTATGTCTGTATGTTGTGCCATTCCTTTATTATTTGCACTAGAAGTTATGAATGAATTGCTATTAGCCTTTAGTAAGGGTACAGAGGGGAGGTGACCAGTTAGGGGTGTGTACCTGCACTGACTGACTCTATCCAATCAGTGCTGTCATGTTCATACTGTGCAGGGACACCCCCCAACTGGTTACATCCCCTCTGTTCCCTTACTGAAGGCAAATAGCAATTCATTCATAACGTCTAGTACAAATAATAAAGGAATGGCACAACATAGAGACATAAGAATAGATGTTCCAGAATTGTTATTACATGGGGAATGCATGAAGCTATTAAAACAGGCATGTCAGGAGTGGTGACAGGTCCTCTTTAATAATTGGTGTAGTGCTAATCTCAGGTGATGTAATGAGATGCTTTATGTATTGTCAGCTTGTGGCAGAGTTCTAGAAAGACTAAAAGAAAATGACATTTATTTTCCAGTCTGAAACGAACAACGGACATGATGTTTGGGGGCAAGCAGGTAGTGGTGTGTGGCTATGGCGAGGTAAGTACCTTAGCAGGCTCTCTTCTATTGTGGGGGGGGGGGCTGTTTTACATATTAATCTCTCACCACTGAACCTAGTATTTGGGTAGAATTAGCCCCATTGTTTTTAATCATAGATTTAGATCTTCCCAAACTAAAGGTACTACTTCACCAGCAGATGTAATACAAATCACCATAAACGATTGAAGATGTAGTGACTCGTTAATGACGGAAATTTTGCTTATTACACACAGATCAGGGATCAGCAACCTCCGACACTTCAGCTGTTCAGAAACTACAACTCCCAAAATGCTTCATTCACTTCTGTGGGAGTTAGAAGAACAGCTGAGCATGCTGGGGGTTGTACGAACCCCTGACGTAGATAATCGTTCATACTTGCGGTTTTACTTGTTCGCTTTTAAATCATTCCTTGTCATTACATGTAAAGATGGGGGACAGATGCTTGTTAAAAAGACGTATATGAGATCGTTAGCGAGTAGACGACTCCATATTATATGAACAGATCTATTAACAAGGAACGATAATTTTTTTTAGCATTTTGAAAGATCACAATGGACAAGAAATGAGCAATTTTTCGCTAGTCTTTGAATCATTCATACTTATTACATCACAGGAATCTCATCAATTTTCGCTCGTATGCACAAGAATCTGTACGATACTCGCTCTGTATTAACAGTATAGAGGTTCACCAGGAATTGTCCATTTCTGTATGTTATTCTCTATAGCTACAGAACAGTCTGATAATAAACGTAGCGTGGAAACTAATGCAGCTCCTTTCCTTAGGTTGGTAAGGGATGTTGTGCTGCTCTTAAGGCCATGGGATCCATTGTGTATGTGACAGAAATTGACCCAATCTGTGCTCTGCAGGCTTGGTATGTACAAGATAAAAATGTCCAGACATTGAATTTAAAAAATCAGCATTTTTGAGTGACTGCATGTTTGTAAGGTAATATGCTTCATCCTCAGCATGGATGGCTTCAGGCTTGTCAAGCTCAATGAGGTGATCAGACAAGTGGATATTGTCATCACGTGCACAGGTAGGATACGTAGGAGCTGGTGTGTTATCCATGCTTTCCTTCCACCAGTTTTTCTGCAGTGAACACACCCATTCATTATGGTCCTTGTCAATGATTGCATGTTTACCCAGGGGTGCTAAGAATCCCGTTACAGCATTGGTTTGGCACCGGCCTGTCATTCCTCTGCTGAGGTCTGAAATGCCCCTGGTTACACCACAGATTTGCTTGTCTAACTAAACCCAAAATTTAACGTTTATTGATGTCCATTATAGTGCAAATCTATGCTAGCTCATAGCTGTAATAGATTTGCATTCTAGCTCATGGATTGTCACAAATTAGGAGGCCTGCACCTCTTAAAGAGGTTCTCTGAAGCCGGATATACCCCCATTTTCACCCTCCAGCCACCCTGATGCTCCGGTACTTTCCCTTGCCCTGTGCTGTATCACGCAGGGCAAGGGCTGTTTGTTTTTAACACTACTAGGGGGAGGCTTCTGCTTAGCAGGGTTGCCGGTGAAGATGGGGATAAGTCCGGGTTCAGCTCTGAACCCGGACAACCCCTTTAATTACAAGTGCGCTGGCGTAAGATGCAGCAAATTATCATTAAAGGGAATCTGGCACTATGAAAATACAGTGCAATCTGCAGGGCAAATTGTTATAGAGCAGAAGAAGTTGAGTAGATTGATTTATAGTTTGATGGGAAAAGATTTTGTAAAAGTTGTAATTTATTCATTTATATTCCTGCTCATTCTATACTTAGGAGTCATATGGGAGGTCTTATCAGTGATTGACATATAACTCATACAGGGTCGGTTTCTCGCTAGACAATCTCCCCAGGGCCCGGGGGGCGCTGCGGTTGTTGGGGGGCGGAGCATAATGCCCCCACACAGTAGTTATTAACCATTAGTGCCCCCACACAGTAGGTATACCAGTATAGTGCCCCTCACACAGTAGTTATAGTAGCATAGTGCCCACCACACAGTAGTTATAGTAACATAGTGCCCCCCACACAGTAGTTATAGTAGCATAGTGCCCCCACACAGTAGTTATAGTAGCATAGTGCCCCCCACACAGTAGTTATAGTAACATAGTGTCCCCACACAGTAGTTATAGTAGCATAGTGCCCCCCACACAGTAGTTATAGTAACATAGTGCCCCCCACACAGTAGTTATAGTAGCATAGTGCCCCCCACACAGTAGTTATAGTAGCATAGTGCCCCCCACACAGTAGTTATAGTAACATAGTGCCCCCACACAGTAGTTATAGTAGCATAGTGCCCCCCACACAGTAGTTATACCAGTATAGTGCCCCCCACACAGTAGTTATACCAGTATAGTGCCCCCCACACAGTAGTTATACCAGTATAGTGCCCCCCACACAGTAGTTATACCAGTATAGTGCCCCCCACACAGTAGTTATACCAGTATAGTGCCCCCCACACAGTAGTTATACCAGTATAGTGCCCCCCACACAGTAGTTATACCAGTATAGTGCCCCCCACACAGTAGTTATACCAGTATAGTGCCCCCCACACAGTAGTTATACCAGTATAGTGCCCCCACACAGTAGTTATACCAGTATAGTGCCCCCCACACAGTAGTTATACCAGTATAGTGCCCCCCACACAGTAGTTATACCAGTATAGTGCCCCCACACAGTAGTTATAGTAGCATAGTGCCCCTCTCCTTCAGTTTTGTACAATAAAAAAAAAAAACAAACACTTATACTTACCTCCATCAGCCTGGCAGCACTGCGATGCAGGCCTCCTCCGGCCTGTGTCCAGCTCTGCACGGCTCAGGCGGCGCGATGACGTCATCGCACCGCCTGAGCTGGCCTCTGATAGGCTACAGGCACTAGGCCTGCAGCCTATCAGAGGAACGGGCAGGGGAGACGCCTCTCCCTGCCCCACCGCAGCACAGGCATCTGTATCACTGTATCACAGATGACTATGGAGATGAGCGATTCTACAATGGAAGCGCTTATCTCCTTGTCCCCTGCCACCGCCGCAGACATCGATTCAGGGACCGGTCCTGGGCCGCGGCCCGGTGGTTGGGGACCGCTGCTCTAAGTCACTGATGGGACCGCCCACATGACTCCGAAGTATAGAAAGAACAGAGGTTTAAATAAATAAATTACAAGTTTAACAAAATAGTTTCCCACAAAGCTATGTCAGTCTGCTCAGCCCCTCCTGCTCCTGCAAATTGTGACATTTTCTCTGGAACGCCCCATAGTGTGTAAAGGGACCTGATGGTCATCAAGCACTGCGACCTCTGAAATACAATGCATTTACAAAAATATATTCACAGCCAAGCAACAGAATCTATTGAGTTTTACCATATAAAGACTAGAACTTCTTGGCCGGAGTTGTATTGCAGACATCTGTCTGATGGTGCAGCTCAAGAATTGATGGGTATCATCTTTTTGAATGTAGATAGACTTGCACTGGCTACAACAATAATCCCCCCCATAAAATGTATTTTCTACACTGTGTGAGGCTTATATTTAGAAGTGTAACTAAGCGTAAAGTGCAATGTAATACTCTGTGCATCCACTAGGGAACAAGAATGTGGTGACTAGAGAACACCTAGATCGTATGAAGAACGGCTGCATTGTCTGCAACATGGGGCACTCCAATACCGAGATAGATGTGGTAAGTGGCCATCCAGTACTCTGGGGCTGACCTATTGAATTGGTGCATGGGTGATGGTGTATGATCAGTTATGTGATGACTCCTATGTCTTACATTTACTGTCGCAGTATCTTCTGTCTTATATCTTTTGTCTTTTCAGGCAAGCCTGCGCACTCCTGAACTGACATGGGAACGAGTCCGCTCTCAAGTTGACCATGTCATCTGGCCTGATGGCAAGAGGATTGTTCTTCTGGCTGAGGTATTGTAAACTGTAGTTATTTGAGGTATTGCACACACCACACACACACTGACTGTATAAAAATGTAGTGTCAGTAACCTACAAGGGTCCTGGACAACAGTGTCAGATATAAAGGGACACCCCTTGCCTGCACTGTAAAGCTGATTTCTAAGGTCATGTTCACATCCCCCGTGAACGCTTCCGATAGAGAACAGCCTGCCGGAGTTCACTAGATCCGGCATTGCCAGATTCAAGAGATCACCGCCAAATCACTATTGACTATAATGGGATCCAGCTGCTTTCCAGAATAAATGCCAGGTTTCAGCCGGACAAAAACGCTGCATGCAGTAGTTGTTGGACTGGCCGACAGCTGCCATTTGTTCCAGATCAGGCAACTGGAACACTTGACGAAGATGTGAACGCGGCTTTAGGTGTTAGTTACCTTGTATTCCACCGGATCGGTGAGAAACACTAAACCAGTGAAGCATGCACTCTGCCACTCCATTCAAAGTCTGTAGCCCTGACGGAAACAGTGAAGCACAGCACATGGTTGTTTCCGTCAGTGCCGTAGACTGTGAAGGGAGCTGCAGGGTGAAGACTTGACTGCTGCTCCATTCAATCACTGGTGATCAGTAGAGGGCGCCAGTGATCGGACCACCTGTCTAGCATTATGACCGATCTTGTGGATAGGAATGCTTTAGACTGGAAAACCCCTTTAATGACTGAAATTGTGGTCTGTCTCCCATTCCTGTGACTTCTCAAAAAAAAAAATTGAACATTTGATTGATCACTGAACAAGGTTAACAAACTAGTTGTTAATGTTTTTTTCTGTAACTTTTCTCATAGGGACGACTGCTTAACCTGAGCTGTTCTACTGTTCCCACTTTTGTGCTATCCATTACTGCCACAACTCAGGTCAGTATTTCACACTTAGAGAGCATAAGATATAATACTGTATGTCCTGTATTAAGATGTTTATTATGAAGCCCTCGAGTCATGTGACAAGCATATGTTAGTTAGCTTCCGTCTTATTTCCAAGGGTCATTTGGTCAGGCAGCAGTAGAGGCCTGAACCAAGTTCCCCCCTAAAAATACCATACCCATACCTGTTACGGGCCGCTTCACTACAAAACCTAAATGGATGAATACTATTGTCACAGCATAAATGGTCCCCAGGTCTCTACTTCTCACAATAACGTCTAGTTTCAAGTTATTTCAGATTGGCATACTTAAAATGGCATCATCTTACCACACTGTACTACAGATCTGAGCATTGCCCTCTGCTACATTGACCAACGTATTTGCCCCTTTATAGGCACTCGCACTCATAGAACTCTACAATGCTCCTGAGGGGCGGTACAAGCAGGATGTCTACCTTTTGCCTAAGAAAATGGGTGAGTGCTCCACAACAAAAGCTACTTTCTGGGTTATTGCAACTGCATTTAATGAAACTATTGGCTTTAAATATATATATGTGTAATCATTTGGTAGTTCAAAGTGTTGTGCCAAGATTTGAAGTCCTCACCATCCACAGGATAGGGAATAA
Organism: Rhinella marina; assembly: GCA_900303285.1. Classification (NCBI taxonomy): domain Eukaryota; kingdom Metazoa; phylum Chordata; class Amphibia; order Anura; family Bufonidae; genus Rhinella; species Rhinella marina. The sequence goes on along the minus strand of ONZH01028138.1, from coordinate 684,500 downwards.
CTTCCTGATCGATGGGACCCCCATTCTCAGTTTACTGGCAGGCCGCACATTCATCCTCTACTGGACTGCCAGAGATGGCAGAGTACAGCGCTGTGTTTCTGGCTGTTCCACAGAGAATGAATGAATGAAGTGGCAGGTCACATGTTCTGCCTGCCGTTCCACCAGGAAAGGGAAACAGGACACCGTTCTCAAGATCTGTGTGGGTCCCAGCGGTCGAACCCAGACCAATCAGTTAGTTATACCCTATCCTGTAGATATGGGAAAACATAAAAACTTGGCACAAGCCTTTTCAGTCTTTGCATTTGTTTTACTGGATGGTTGTTTTGCTGTTTTAGATGAATATGTGGCAAGCCTCCATCTTCCCACATTTGATGCCCACCTGACTGAACTTTCTGATGAGCAGGCCAAATATCTGGGTCTCAACAAGAATGGTCCTTTTAAACCAAACTACTACAGGTATGTGCAGGTTTCCCACAAATCAAAGTCACTTAGTTATAACTGGGGACACATCTGGGGGCTCATCTGTACTTCCTAGAACAGTACTGCAAATGTGGGGTCGGGTGAAGTAGCACTTGTCAGTCAAAGCAGACTCCTCCAAAGGAGGATGGGTTCATTTTATCGGATCAAGTGTGAAGCTTATGTCCCTCTGGGTTATTCTAATTTATTTCACTACATTTCTTAAAACCTCCCATACTTGAGTTACCATTTATGATAAATGTACATAGTTTATTGCTTTTAGTGTTCATTAAGAAATTTTATGAAATAAAGTAAATAATCCAGGGGGACATGATCTTCTCTTGATCTGATTTTTCTTTTGGAGGTGCTTCTGGTTTGGCTGATGCAAGCTAATTTGCGGATCTTCAACAACATGTCTTAATTAGAGATGAGCGAACGTGCTCGTAACGAGCACTGTAGCGCTCGGCTCCCCTGCGCTCGCATGGGCGCAGGCAGCCGCTTCTGTCGGGTGAGGAGGACGGATCCGGATGCCTGCGCCCATGCAAGCGCAGGGGAGCCGAGCGGTACAGTGCTCGTTACGAGCATGTTCGCTCATCTCTTAATGTTTACTGACATAAATCTAAATGGCAGGGAGCAGATTGCAATAAATTCATGTATAATAAATTTTAAGCTTCTTTTCATTGTGTTTTTACGTTTTGCATTTTATTTGTCATTTTATTGTAAGGTGTTTTTTTTTTTCCTCACTTTTTCAAGTTCTCTAGAGAAGCCTATGGGGAAAAATAGCTGAAAAATGCTTTGCCTACAGCACACTGCTTTTTAAAAAGGACCAAAAATGCTCAAAGAAGCACTGTTTGTAGTGCATTTTATTTTTAACGCTTGACTTTCAGCTAACATCTAGCTGCTGTCAAAATAAATAGCGCAGCCGCGTAAGTACAGTGATCAGCTGTCTTCCGGAACCCCTATAGAAATGAATGGAGGTGCTGCATGCATACTTGACCGCAGCTCCGTTCATTTGGGGGGCTCCATGGGGTACAAGGTTCACCGTTCTTGTGATTGCTGATAGTGGTAGAACCGCCACCAATCCAACAATTATCCCCTGTCTTGTGGATGGGGAATAACTTCAGATAAGTTGAATACCCCTTTTAACTTTTTCAGACAGGCCATCACTGCGGCCAGAGAGAGCCCACCTGTAGTGGTTCAATTAGAGCTTTATGGTCCATCTTTTGCGGCCCTATCGCAAATGAATAGGTCCGCACCCGTTCTGCAAAATTGCGGAACGGATGCAGAACCATTCATACGGATGTGTGAATGGACCCTTACTGTAAGAGCAATGCTCTTCTGTGGACATCTTTACCTAGGCCTATCGAGAACAATAGAGCTGTCATACAAACTGTACCTTATTATAATGATCTCCTCACTGGAGCAGTAAACTGACAACGTGTTACCTAGTTATATAGGAGGACTTTTCTGTACTGACTGCTACAGAAGAACAATATGAATTTTATGAATTTCAGTGTCAAACTACTGACGAAATGAAAAACTGCCAAATTTTATTAAAAAACAATCTATGTATATTGAGTTACAAAAGTCCCCTTTATGATAGTAGTGTCACTTTAAGCTCTAGGGCATTTAATTTTCCAAAGGGCCCTCAGAAAATGGGTTTAGTTCCTGAGGGCTTCTCCTTAGTGCTCATGCCTTTCTATGTAGCATTCTTAAGGGTTTCTGTCACCAGATCTGGGCATATTAAACAGGATGACATTTGCAATGTGCAAATGTCACCTGATGCCCAATCTGGTATTAATTTTTATATTGGTGCCCCCGTTTTTGATAAAAAAGCACTTTTATTTTATGCTAATTAGGCTTACTAGGTGCAAGGGGCGGTTACCCTGCACCTAGTAAGCTCCGTTTGCCCACCTGCTGTCACGCCTACCTTGTCTTGATTGACAGGGCCAGGCAGCTTGTTCGATCCTCTGCCGGCCCTGTCCTCGATTCACATCCTGCGCCGTGCGGAATAAAATCGGCGCAGGCGCAGTGAGTGGCGCTGGCCGCGGGGCTCCCGGCTACCTCACTGCGCCTGCGCCGATGACGTCCGAGTACACCCGGCTGAGGCGTGACAGCAGGTGGGCAAACGGAGCTTACTAGGTACAGGGTAACCGCCCCTTGCACCTAGTAAGCCTAATTAGCATAAAATAAAACTGCTTTTTTATCAAAAACGGGGGCACCAATATAAAAATTAATACCAGATTGGGCATCAGGTGACATTTGCACATTGCAAATGTCATCCTGTTTAATATGCCCAGATCTGGTGACAGAAACCCTTTAATCATTGCTTTAGGATCAATTCCTAATAGTGTTTTCCTAGTATACCTCTATCAGCAGTTATACATAGTCGTGGTACCCACCTGAAAATCCTTCTGCTCCGACTGAGCCAGCCACAGCAAGAATTTCCATCAATGTCTTCTTCTCTCTTAGGTATTGAGTGCATATGAAGACTGCACACCAGAAGATGAGGAGATTCTGGATGAAATGAAATATGAAGCCTTTTGCAGCCACTGTACAGCCAGCTCTTACTACAAGAACTGGACTTTCTGCCATATTAGCAAACATTCTACTAGGGTATTTATTAAAGTGAAGATGCCTAGAATATACTGTCTGTGCTAATCCACAGACTGCTGGGTTTTGGGGGGGGCTTGTTCTTAGGTCTCTGACAAGTCCCTCCAGATTTATGCTGTACTTATCCGTTAACACTGCTCATCCCAGCAGCACATGGGAAGGGGAACAAGTTAACAAGCATGAATCCTGCAAAGAAATTGAAATTATTTTGCATTAACTTGCATTTTTATTTTCTCTTTTTAATATTGATGATTCTGAAGGATGTGAAGAGCGGATGTCTTAATGAAAACTGTAAATCGACTTAAATCCTATTTTATTGTGGTTTTTATCAGTGATAGTTGTGTTTTAATTTCCCCTTTTGTCAGGTTATGGAGATGATGGTATAATTATTATTGGCCTTCACCTCTTAAAGGGGTATTCCCATCTCAGACATTAGTGGCATGTCTCACCAATGTCAGATAGTTGCAGAGCCCACCTCTGGGACCCCCTCATATCTCAAGGATGAGTGAAGGAGCGCGCACCACGCAAGCACAGCAATTCTCCATTCACTAGTATAGGCGTTCCGAAAATAGCGGCTCGCCTATTTCCGGCAGTCCTATAGCTGTGACCGAAGAGGTGGGCTTGCATACGTGATGCTCTGTCCATTCACTGCTATGGGACTTCTTAAAAAAAACAAGCACGCTCGCTTGGCTATTTTAAGAAATCCCATACAAGTGAGTAGAGAGCACAGGCATGGCGCGCTCTCCTTCACTTTGGGTGGTCCATTCTCGGGCTCGCTCCAATCTGACATTGGTGGAATATCCTAGCAATATGCCACTAATGTATGAGATGGGTATAACCCTTTAAGCTACTGTAGTGGCTCCTAAAAAGTTACATCACTACATAGTCGTTCACTAAACTGTGAGGCACTTCACTAGCTATCATGAAATGAATGCAAAGCTTCTGAATGGCCCATGCTCGTCCATTTTTCATTATTCCATGACTCCTGTATGGAGTGCTGGTCTTTCACAGAATCTTTATGTGCTACCTTTTAAAAGGGGTTTTCCGACATCACAATATTGAGACCCTATAGGCAAAAAAACAGTAGATTGGTGTGCGCTCCCGTCAGTCAGCTGTTTGCACAATCACTGCAGCCTCTTCAGTGCTGAGTCAGACCCCCATCGATCTGACGACATATCCTAATGATAGGTGACAATATTGTGATCTTGGACAGTCCCTTTAACAATGGGTCAATGAAAGGTATACTGTCTGATGCTGTATGCAGCTTTCTTCTGTTGCTTGGCTGCGTTTTTCTAATGCATAGATCAACTGCTGACCAAGGAGACAAGATTTGAAATGACACCATGTTCCAAATTATTCTGCACGTGCCAATTTTGGTTGTTTTTCCTAAACAGTCAGTATGTGCAAGGATTTTTTTTTTTTTTTTTTATCCTTACAAATTCTATTACATTGTGGATGTTAATACAAATGGAAGTGCTGATTATGGCTTCATTTAGAGTATATTGTGAAAAGAACACAATATAAAATTCAGCAGAATTCACTTTTTAAAAACATTCAATGTGGCACAATGACATTCATATCTATGCCATCAGCAATCCGTTATTCGCTGCATGCACAGATAATTTAGCAGAAAATAAACTTAAATCAAAGAGGTTATATTTCCAGATCAGGTTCCATATTGAAACATGATTTTATTTTGGAAGTCATGATTCTTATTTCTATATCATGGCAGAAAAGGCTCAGGTAGCAACTCCACTAGAGTTCACTTTGACAGCAGCAGGGACCCTAAAGAACCTACCATCTCACTTTCTAATATTCTTCTCTTCACTCTGCCACCTCCTTGCTGACATTGCAGTCACCAGCTGTCCAGACCTCCATCCATCAGGGCCATCCAGCATAGCACAGCATTCGTCCGTGAATAAAACAGTTTGAAATTTAGCCGTCTTGTATTTCTGAGCCCACTGCAAACTCTTCTTTGTTAGCTTTGGTTTATACACTGCCAGCCTGTGGAGGATCCTGCATCGAGAGGGTCGCTGCCTGTTCCTGTCAAAGTGTAGAAGATGCAGCAGTTTCAGAGACAGCAGAGCCTTTAGGTGTAACTGCAACGCCCTCATTGCTCCTAAAGGCTCATTTGCATATAATAAGACATTTTCCTCCGAAGCGCAAACATATAGGAACATGGGACCAACACAGATGTCTTTAGCTGTCAAGTGCACATGTAAAAGGTCAGCCAGTGTCATAGGTACAAATCTGCTGACAGATGGACTTTATGGGGAGCCTTCATCACTCACACACAGCTCAATGATCTCTCTTCAGTTTTTGTGAAATATCAATTTGCAAGAAATTGAGCTATTTTACGATTTTCATATTCTAAAAGACTTCCCCCCCCCACCCCCCCCCAAATAGAAACTAGAATTTATCATAGACCATTGTTTTGCATTGGTCTATGATATCCCCATAAATTAAGCACATCCTACAGCAGTCTGTGCACCTAAACTGAAATCTATGCCAGCTTAGAGCTGGCGTGAATTTCAGTTGTCTTTTATGCCAGAAAATTGGTGTAAAAGAACAAAAGAAGATAAATATGCTGAGCTCGCTGGGCCTGACCTCGCCACTTGTACTTAAATTTAGGCTCAATGGCTTTTAAAACGTTACTGAAATCCTATTAATATTTCACATGCATAATACTTTGGAACACCGTGTATTTGTGAGTCCATCTCTAACCATGGTCCCCATGTTTTTTTTCCTGAGATCAAGTGGGTAAGGTGAATTCTTGAATCTCTTGTGCTGTCTACCCCAGTTAGGAAGGTAAAGAACAAGTGCATCTCTAGCCAAAAACTGAAGATGCCATATTGGCTAGAGATGAAGTGGAGGTTCAGATGTGTCCATTCTAGCATTGTGAAATAAACGGCTAGTAAGATAATCAGTTTTCTTCTCCTGGCTACTGATCTGTAAAAGTAAAAAGTAAAGTATGATTATGTTCCATTTATCCTGGAGTCTTAAACGTTCAATTTTAACCTGAGAAGTGGACTGTACTTGGGTGCTGCAGCAGGCCATAGCTGATTCTACATAATTGTATAACATTTCTGGCTGTAACCGTAGCTTTACTGACCATTGACTGGCTGCGTAAATGTTCCCATCCCATTGTTCTGGAGCATGGCAAGTCTCTTCATTCTGCCATAAGTTACTTAATAGGAAGATTATGGAAAATAATAACTATTTGCTGCTAAATGATACTACTGTATAATGTACAGTACATGTCTGTCGCTCCTGATTTTGCAAGGTAGCGCATTAGTTCACAATTGACCACTGAATTAGTCTTGGTTTTTGCCCTTCACCTGATTCAGAGGTCTTTAATGGGGTTTTTCGTGACCAAGGGGCCTTTCTGACGGCCGTGGTATTCCAGATCAGTGGAAAATGCGGATCCGCAATACCATGGATGCCGACAGGTGTGTGTTCTGCAATTTGCAGAACACACGGCCGGGCACCCCCAGTTCTAAATGCCTATTCTTGTCCGTAATAGGACATGTTTTTTTTTTTTTTTTGCGGAGCCGCATCTGCCCGCGATGATTGAAGTGAACGGGGACACATCTATTCTGCAAAATAGTGGAATAGATGCAGACCCGTTCACACGGTCGTGTGAATGGGCCCTTAAAGTGTAACTGTCATTTTTTGTTTTTTCGTAATGTGTAGGGGCAGTGATACTGACCAATATACTTTAATTACTGAAAGCGTACATTTCTACTAGAAATATAGCTATAAAGTGGACCATTTTGAGCCTTAGCAACGCTCCTCTGTCTTCTGTTTACATAACAGTGGAGACTTGATCAACATTGGCTGTGTTATGTAAACAGAAGACAGAGGAGCGTTGCTAAGGATCAAAATGGTCCACTTTATAGCTATATTTCTAGTAGAAATGTACGATTTCAGTAATTAAAGTATATTACAAAAATGGTCAGTATCACTGCCCCTATACATTACACAAATAAAAAAAGAATGACCGTTACACTTTAAATATTGATGACCTTTCCTCAGGGTAGGTCATCGATATCAGATCGGTGGGGGTCTGACACCCTTCACCCCCACCAATCGCCTATTTTTGGCAACCGGCAGAAACTATACAGTGAAAGGAAGGCTTCATCCATGTTGTAGATTCTGGAGCTGGCATTCACTTGAAAGGGAGCTGCGCTGCAAGACCCCAAGCATGGCCACTATATAGTGGACACACTTTTCCTTCCAATGCAGCCCACTGTATAATTTTCTGCCACCATCTGAAGGATAGGATAGGCCATCACTATCTAAGTACCGGAAACCCCCTTTAATTATTTGGCTGTAGTTCTTAGTCCCACCACAGGGACTCTACACATTCCCTGCAGAAGCTGTGAATTTCTTCAGACCTGTTCCAAGGAGCAGCCATGTAAGCTCCCAGTAGGCAGATTTGTTGAAAAGGCCACTTCACGTAGTCCTCTTGATTCGTGTCCTGTCCCAAAAGCTTGAATGAAAAGATATGTCTTTGCTGATTTCTTATGTTGAATCTGGTAATTCTAATTTTGACTTCTTTAATTTTAGTATGTAAGTTGATCTAGAGATTTTGTTCCTTTTACTGCACATGCAGTATTCTGCTGCTATGTAACAACGATTCAGACTGTATGGTGATGTCCTGTGCTATGGAGAATATTGAGAAACTGTATATGTACAGATATATGCAGCACAGCTGTATATCCCTGTCCTATATTCACATATATACTTCTGCATCTGTGTGCTTTATTTTCTAGCTAATACCAGGGCCAAGTGGTCCTTATAAACTATAAATTCTGTTACACTGCCACACAGTGCTTTGCTAGCAGTGTTTTTTTTTCAAAATATATTTTACAAGTTGTTAATCTTTCAAATTAGTGTTTGGGTTTTTTTTTTCCTTTGGCCCAGATTTACTAATGTGTGTGCGCCAGATATCTAACAAAGTGGTGCAAATTGGCGCATCTACGGTTTCTACACTTTTTTTCTTTTGACACACTCTTCAAGGGTTTGGAGGTTCATTGAAAATGGGCAGAGCTTCACTGTGAAAGGGACAGGGCCTAAAAATTTCTGCACAATTCTGGCACAAAAATCTGTCTCAAAGTAAGGCTACTTTCACACTAGCGGCAAGCTGTTCCAGCAGATGAACAGCCTGCCGGATCTGTGCTGCCGCTAGTGCATGTGTATGGCCGGAACTACGCTCATTATAGTGAATGGGGGCGGGCCGGAGTGCCGGCCGCAGCACGGCAAACATGCCGAGAGGCGGCCGGACTAAAACTACAACATGTTGTAATTTTATTCTGGCCGCCTCTCAGCATGTTTGCCATGCTGCTGCTGGAACTCCAGTCCACCCCCATTATAGTGAGTTGGGACGGAGCGTAGCTCCGGCTGCAGACGTGCACGGATCCGGCAGGATGTTCACCCGCCGCAACAGCCTGCCAGACATTCGTGGCGCTAGTGTGAAAGTAGCCTAACCCAATAAACGTTTCTATCCCCGCACCAGATTTATCATCCAATCTGAGCCACTGCGATAAATCTGGTGCAGGTCTAAGCTTACTCCATCTATAGGATTAGTAAATCTGGGCCTCCAGGCACAAACACACACGAGGCCAGATGTTTTATCATCTGAATCAATATTCACGGGGATCAAACTCGCTAGGAACTAGAAATCCAAAGCAAGAAAAACCACCAGGCCTTTTGTCTTACTAAACGGATTGATAATGCGAATATATATTCAGATTACAGTATGGCTTCTCCACTGTGTATAGAGCTGACTGATGCACTGTAGTTAGAGTTCAGATAGATGCACACCTTCTGCAGGTCTGACATTTTGCCTGCGTCTTACCACTCCTCTTAATCAGCTAAGTCTTGTTTTGGTGTCTGAAGATAATCTTTATGGCTAATAACGGAGAATTCCACATTTAACAGGACGTACATACCAGCAAAATTTCTTTGAACACTCTGGGCATTGTCTACTTAATAGAATAAACATCCATGTTGCTGGTCTACAATGCACAGACCACTGCAGGCTTCTCTTCAGCAGCGGAGGAGTCTGACAGTCTGCATTTATTGTCCTGTACCACCGTCAGAATGGGGATGCAGGGGTCACGCCCCCATTCCCCAGAGTCTTTTACATTTTAATGTATGAGTGATTGTATTAGATCAGCAATAAAGAATCTGTAATCTTAAACATGAATAAAATAATGTAAAATTAAATGTCTAAAAGTCGTTTTTTTTTTTTCCTTCAAGGAATTCATCTTGGCCGCATGCGCACAACGTATGTATTTTGCAGTCCACAAAATACGGATACCGCATTTTGCAGCCAAGTATAGGACATATTTTTTCTTTTTGCGGAACAGACATACGGCTGTAGAAGGGGCACGGATCATCCGTGAGCTTTCTGCATCCGTATGTCCATTCCACAAAAAGATATTTACACAATATGCAGACCCCAGATCCATGAAGTCAATGGGTCCACGAAAAAAAAATGCGGATGCAATATGGACTGCATCTATTTTGCAACTATGCGATTTGCAGAGCGCAAAACTGATATGGTTTTGGGCATGCAGCCTTAAGAGTACATTTTAGCTTATGTGCTTTTCTCAGTGTTAGGGCTCATGCACACGACCGTATTTTCTTTCCGTGTCCGTTCAGTTTTTTATTTTGCGGAACCATTCAATCCTTAAAAAAAAAAGGAAGGTGCATTCCGTTTCTGTATTTCCGTTCCGCAAAATAATAGAACATTTCCTATTATTGTCCGCATTACAGACAAGGATAGGACTGTTCTATTAGGGGCCAGCTGTTCGGTTCTGCAAAATACTGAATGCACATGGACGTCATCCGTATTTTTTGCAGATCAGTATTTTGCGAAGCGCAAAATACATACAGTTATGTGCATGAGCCCTTAAACTGTTAATGTTCCTTGTATAAGTTTCAAGCTCCCCCTAGTGGTAATAGCAGGCAGAACTTGTAAAGGAACACTGTTCTGACTAATCAACAAGTGACCTGCTGCATCTATAAAGTTCTGTGATGTATTAAAAAAATGTGATGGTACAGAATTTTACACATAAAATTATTCTTCTTTTGGCTTTGGTTGTGTCCTGTGACTGACCTCTGCACCCTGTATTTCCTCTGGTCCACATGCAGCCAAGCCTATGGACTATGAAAGGATACTAGGCCTGTATACTGACATGATCTTGTCCCTATGCGTGGCTCCTTTGTGCATCATCCACTCTCTAGTCACTTGCAGACTATAAGACCTCATGCACACAGCCGTGTGCACCCCGTATCACTTGAATTGGTCCGTAATCCAGGAGATGCGGTATGGATCGGAAGCACTATGGAATGTTTCCGTGGTGTTTCTGTCCATGACTCTGCACTGCAAAGAAATAGAACATGTTCTATTTTTTTACAGTGCGGACGGACGGATCATGGACCCATTCAAGTTGGGTCTCGATCCGTCCCGGCTGCACGGATGTTGCCCTTGCATTAGGGGCTGCAAATTGCAGTCCCCAATGCTCAGAACAGCCGTGTGCAGGAGCCCTAAGGCTAGGGCTACACTGGTCACAACCAAAATCACAATGAGTAGCGGTTATCCCATAGGAATGAATGACATTGCCATGACAGTCGCAAGAAATCCACCTATGTTGTGACAGTGTAATTATTTTCTATGGAATTACTGCTACTTGGCGATCCTAGCTGCGAACAGTGTAGCCCTAGCCTAAAAGCTCTGTTCTAGCCATTGGGGAGGTTGTTTTTACTGCAGAAATCTGTTTGCTAACATAATGAACTCATTTTATGCTTATTTTAACATTTCTACAGAGTTTAGGAGACAAATGAAAAGTAAATTGGGCAATATTTTTAATTCTGGCACTGCTTTTGACCACTGATGGTGAGGCCCTAGTAGAAAAATTGAGAAACCCTGCTATAGGAGATATTGTGGAAGTGAAAAGCAACCGCACCATGCTGCAATGTTCTATAGGGTATATGCATATATACACTAAATGCTGCAGATTTTACATGCACTTTTGGGCATAGCATATACTGGTACTACATAGTGTGGAGATTTTCCACTGACCAAGAACATGCCACCAACTTGAGAAGACTGTAATAAATGGATGCCCTGACTTCTCCCCCTACTCCCTTATTTAGTAAGGAGTAATAATGAATGCGTAGATCTCCTCCTCACCTTCTTATCCAGAACCCATCCATGAGAAAGACAAGTACTGGCAGGTGCTGAATAATTTACAGAGCCTTTCATTATTCATCTGGAATAAGTGACATCATCGATACCAAATACTGCGTGCCATGTTTCAGCCATCATGCGTATTTTCTTTTAGTTCTATGTTAAAGGGAAGTGCATGCTCCTAATCTCTCTATCCTTCCCCCAGTTATGTCCGACTTTTTGGCTTATGTCCATGTTTTATCAGTACAAGTGCTACTTACTACCAATAAGAATAAATGGGAAGTTGCAAAATGCAGCAAAGGTGGAACTTTCCTTTTAGGGGTTGTCCCAAGGTAAAAACACAGGATAAGGCTCCATTCACACGTCCTGTTTTTCTTTCCTGATTCGATCCTGATCCATTAATTTCAATGGTTCCTGAAAAAATCAGGATCGAATCAGAAAAGAAAAACAGGACGTGTGAATGGAGCCTAAGGGATGCAAATCTCATCACTGGAGGTCTGAGCACAGGGACCCATACTGATCACAAGAATAGGGGCTTGAGTCCTCTGAAAGAGTGAAGTGGCATCCTGCTGAGTAAACATTCACAATGAAGGCAGAAAAAGTAAGTGAACCCTTGCATTTAATAGATCCCCATTTAGCAGAAGTCACCTTCACCAAATGTTTGCCGCTGCTGCAAATATTTGCACAGCTTTTATATCTATCCAAAACCAGGCATCTCTGCCAGCAAGGAAGCCAGTGTCTTGGCACAGATTATAATAAATGTGCCAGACAGGCTATAGCCTCCCTGCTGTAAATGGTTAAAGCCCCAAAAAATGGCAAAATTTGGCAATATACTGTGTGCTAAACTTTGCAACTTTTTGACACTGGTTTCCTTGCCTATAGGGGTTGATAAATAAATGTTCCCCATAGTACAGTGCATTTGTTCCAGGAAATGCAGCCATCACAAAAAGCGTGTTTGTACATGATTTTGGGAAACTCCCCCTAGGAAGAGTATCAGCAGTCCAGAGTTCTCTACATTTGCAGTCAGTGGCATACATAGAGCAGTAAGGGCCCCATAGCAAAGATCAAACCAGGCCCCCCACACAGGACAGAAGAATTTCTGCCTAAACCATTTTCAGTGACCCTTGGGCCATTTTTCCACTGCGTCATTTGCTAAAAGTTGTTCCTTTAGGCCTCTTTCACACAAGCGTTACAGATTAGGTCCGGATGCGTTCTGGAAAACTTGCACCATTTTGCAAGCAAGTTCAGTCAGTTTTGTCTGTGATTGCGTTCAGTTGTTGCGTTTGATGCGTTTTTCACGCGCGTGATAAAAAACTGAAGGTTTACAAACATCTCTTAGCAACCATCAGTGAAAAATGCATTGTATACACACTTGCTTCAGGATGCAATGCGTTTTTTACTGAAGCCCCATTCACTTCTATGGAGCCAGGGCTGTGTGAAAAATGCAGAATATAGAACATGCTGCGTTTTTCACGCAACGCAGAAAAAAAACACTCATGTACACAGACTCATTGAAATGAATGCGTCAGGATTCAGTGCAGGTGCTATGCGTTCACGTCACGCATTGCACCCATGCGGAAAACTCGCTCGTGTGAAAGAGGCCTTAGAGGGAAGAGTCCTGACCAAGTTTTCAACTCCAGTAGAAGAGGAGATTATTCCAACTGGGCCCCATAGCAGTCGCATGGTCTGCCGCTATGATAGTTACGGAGAGGTAAGAAATCCTATTTTCGGCGCAATAAATCAGATACCAGTGGAACTTGAGATAAATTGATCTTTTACTATTACAGGTACAAACAATGCGTTTTGGGGGTACTAAAGCCCCCTTTTTCAGGTATGATAGTTACGTCCCTGTTTGTAGATAATTTTGTCTCACTGTGGATTGATATACTTCCATGTCTTCAGCTGTGCGTCACTAGAATTTCTTCTAAAAGTTGTTTGCGTCGAGGCATGGGTCACACTATTCAATCAGTCAGTAACTAGACTTTGTGTACCTTTAAGAGCTCATGCAAATGACCCCATCCGTTTTGCGGTCTGCAGATCCTGGATCCCGGCTGAGTACATACTGCCATTTTTCCCCCCACACTGTAGAAATGTCCTATCTGTGTCCACAAAACTTGCTAGAATAGAACGTTCTATTTTTTTTTTTTTTACCCAGGATGGCAAATGGACGCACAGCAGCCCCACTGAAATTAAAGGGTCTGTCTCCGATCCACGAAAAATGAAAATCGGACAAAAACTACAGTGGTGTGCATTAGTCCTTGTGACCAAAGCACCTGTGAAACCCATATTTCCAAGTCCCCCTCCTTAATTGAAACACTTTTCACCATTTGGCTCTTGGAGAAGTCATTAACACGGAGGTTCACTTACTTTTTCTCTCTGCACTGTGGATGTTTACTCAATAAAACACATGGACGGTACAATTGTTTGCATATTATTAGATTGGGTATTCAAGTGCCAATCACAGACAACCACAATCGGATCGCATTTTATGTGTAATCCTGCAGAAATCAGGGTTTTTTTTGTAACTCTAGCTGCCTGTTTAACCCTTACCCCATATATTCCCAGCTTAAGGATGCACCCACAACGCTGTAGTAAGGGGGAGGCATACTTTGTATATTCAGGCTTTGTTAAAATACCAAGTGAACAGTCGAAGATTAGCAAATATTTTTCCTCTCCCTGACACATTGTCATTGTAGGTCATGAGCAGGGGCGGTCTTGGCATTTCTGGGGCCCTAAGCGAAGTTATGTCCGGGGGCCCCCACCCCCCAATGACGCGTCACGCCCCTGATGACACGCCCTCTGATGACACCCCCCCCAATGGCACGCCCCCCCACACATCAAAGACTGGGACTAGAGCATGCTCGGGTGGAATTTGCGTGCGCTTTTTCAAATCTGCACGCTAATTCATATGCATATTTTAGTATGTACACTAATGTGTATGCATTTTATAAATTAGTACGCATTAGTGTACTAATTTATAAAATGAGTACGCATTCGGACAAATGCAGTACGTGACAGCTGGGCGGGCGGTCTTGGACACCAGCACAAGAGCGGAGCGTGGGGGCCCCCTTGGACGTCGGGGGCCCTATGCAAATGCATAGGATGTGTGGTGCCCAAGACCGCCCCTGGTCATGAGCCCCAATTTTTGTCCACAGACATTGCTGTTTCTTGGGAGAGAAATTTCCAACCCTTTTAACAATGTGTATGGAGAAAAGCCTTTCTATTACTGCTTGTTTCAGTTCCCAGACATCCTCAAGCTCACTCTAGTTCTTTATAAGTTCTTGGCCTCTGAATGTAAACAGTACTTCCAAGACAATTCTGCAGCTGGTTTCTTATTCCTCCAGCTTATTATTCAGGGCTGAAGGTAAGGCCCCATTCACACGACCGTATATTTGCGGGTCCGCATTACTGCGGACCCGCAAATATACAGGGGCCGCCTGGCGTGTGTTCCGCAGCACTTGGAAAACATGCCATGCGGCCCCATTGAAAATGCCTATACTTGTCCATGTGCACGGACAAGTATAGGACATGCTTGAAAAGAGCCGCGGCACGGAGCTAGGTGAATGGGGCTGCATCTATTCCCGCATTTTTGTGTATAGATACGGCCCCATTCATACGGTCGTGTGAATGGAGCCTAAGGCTGTAGTTTGTTTTTAGCACTGAGACATCAAGCAAGATAATGAGAAATTGAAATATAAAGGGGGTCATTTATCAAGACCAGCTTTTGTACGCCAGTCTTGATATCCCCTGCGCTGCTGTAGAATGCGCTTAATTTATTAGGCTCCTTTAACATATGCATAGTTAATTCTGGTTTTGAGATCTGGCAATAGATCTCAAAACGGGAATTAAACTGATCCGTGCCATTTTAATACATCCGGATGCATCTGTTTCGGCTGGATCCAGTTGTATTAAATCAAGACTGAACAAAGCAGATCCGGTATGAAAATGATTGTAAGTCAATGGGCGTTGGATCCGTTTCTTTTGCTAACAAAAAAAAAAAAATGTATCCGGTACCATTTACTTACGTTGATTTGTAAGCCGGATCCAGTTTGTTCCGTTTCGCAAAATGTTGGTCCAGCACCAACATGCATCAAAGCAGAACGGATGCACACTTAAAGGGGTTGTCCCACGAAAAATATTCTACAGTTTTCAAACCAGCACCTGGATCTAAATACTTCTGTAATTGCATGTAATTAAAAATTTAGTATAGCCACTGAGTTATTCAATAAAATGTATCTGTATAGTGCCACCTGCTGTTTGTTTTTTTTCTTATTTTTTTTTACCTGCTCACTAAGAAGGCCGCACATTCTCAGTTTAATCTTTCAACTGCCTCTTGAGCTGTGATAGGGAGAGCATGGACACGCCCCCTGAGCTGTGATAGGAAGAGCATGGACACGCCCCCTGAGCTGCAGCAGAAAAGACACTCCCTGAGCTGTCAGCTTGATATAAATCTAGCAGAGCAGTGAATGTGAGATCTCTGGATCCATGTGAGGTACAGGGCTGGTTCTAGCATTGTTAGAAAGAGATTGTCATGTACTATGTGATTTTCATTTTTTACATTAGTCATGGGATAACCCCTTTAAGCATCCTGATCAGTCCCTATTGACAATGAATGGGGACAAAACTGAACCGTTTAATTCCACTTTTGAGATCCTCTTCTGGATCTCAAAACCAGAACTGAAAACGCATATTTGAAAGCAGCCTAACTTGTAGCTGGTGTAGATTTCAGTCATTGCAAAAAAAAAGAAAAAAAACAGTGTATATGATAAATGAGCTGGATCTGGTAGCTTTGCCCCCTTTTTTTGGAAAGTGGCAAGTGCATCATAGAAACACCAGTTGTACATAGATTTAGGTCGCAAACATTCCTCTTCCAAAACTCCAGCAATTGCATCTCCCAGAAGTTTACAGACTGTTGGTAAAAGAAGACGGAACACTTCACAATGGGTGACACGGCCTCTGTCCATTTTTATATGAGATAGTAAAATGTCTCACTTTCAGTATCTGATATGTGATTTATTGTGTATGAAATAGGGGTCTATGAGATTGGCAAATCATTCTGTTTTATATACATTTATGAATATTTTACACAACGCCCCAATTTTTATCACCCCATTCCTGATTTTTGATTCAAAAACTGCACCAGCGTACCCTTGGGTCTCCTTCACATTTCCACTGATGTGTACTATCTATAGTGTACTATGTGTACTATATATTTCTGCAGTCCACACACGTACCCATTTATTTTTAATGTGTTTGTTCACACCTCAGTATTTTTTTTTTTTAACTGACCATGGCTCAGTGAAAAAAATGAAGGTGACATGATGGTCCATGATGTGAGCAAACCTGCTCATTAACATTTATGGGTCTGTGAAAAATCACTGACACACAGGGGTGCACCACCAATGAGACCAGGTGAGGCGATCGCCTCAGGCAGCACCAGGTCGGGGCAAGAAGGGGGCCAGCCGAAGGGCCATGGGCTTAATTCAAAAAACTGGCATTGGGAGGGAGGGGCGCTGTTTTAGTTTTCACCTCAGGCAGCAGAAAGGCTCGGTGCACCCCTGCTGACACAATATGGATGGTATCTGTGCTTGGTCTGTTTTTCACCGACCACTGATAGGAGATGCTTTGGAAATTTAAGTTTCTGCTGAACAGTCTCCCCGTGGAATAGATAACACACAGACCAAACGCGGATCTTTCATGGACAGCTTCACAGATGGAACAAGGAAAAATTTTTTCATGGACACATGAACGGATTGGCTCTGGATGCTTTCAGTGAAACTCACAGGATTTTGCAAGCAAGTTCACTCAGTTTTGTCTGCGATTGCATTCAGCATTTCAGTTTTTCCGAGTGGGTGCAAAGCGTTTTGATGCGTTTTTTCACACACGTGAAAAAAAATCTGAAGATTAAAATCCTCATTCACACGTCCGTGCTCAAATCCGTGAGCAGGTAGTCAGTGAGGCATCCTTGAAGCTGTCCGTGAAGGATCCGTGGTGGGTCCATGTTTTACCATCTGTGTTGCATCCGTGTTTCATGGACACTGAACAGCTGAAAAATAATTTTCAAAGCATCAGGGATGCAATACGGATGACATCCTTGAGGGATCCGTGGTTTTTAAGGACTCATTGACTATAATGGGCGTGAGGGATTCGGGAACACGGATCAAGATAGGACATGCATCCGTGCTAAAAACACGGACCCACGAACCGTGCTAAAACACTGATGTCTGAATACACACATTGAAATGAATGCGGACGTGTGCTGTCTGTGAAGAACATGTACAGCACACGTCCGTGAAATACTGACGTGTGAATGAGGCTTAACAATGCGTTTTTCACTGACACCCAAGTCACTTCTATGGGGCCAGGGCTATGTGAAAAACGCAGAATATAAAATATGCTGCGATTCTGAATCAGCACAGAAATGATGTGTGGAAAAAAAACGCTTCTGTACACAGACCCATTGAAATGAATGGTTCAGGATTCAGTGCAGGTGCTATGCGTTCATTTCACGCATCGCACCCACGCAGAAAATTCGCTTGTGTGAAAGGGGCTTTACTTCCGGATGCAATGCGTTTTTCACTAAAGCCCCATTCACTTCTATGGGGCCAGGGCTGCGTGAAAATATAGAAAATGCTGTGATTCTCATGCAACGCAGAGCTGATGTGTGAAAAAAAACGTTCATGTACACAGACCTATTGAATTGAATGGGTCAGGATTCAGTGCGGGTGCTATGTGTTCACGTCACACCCGCATGGAAAACTCACTTGTGTGAAAGGGGCGTAATAGAGAGAGAGAGAGAGAGAGAGAGAGAGAGAGAGAGAGAGAGATCATCTGCTGCAACTTGAGACTGTCTTGAGATTTGTACTGAGCTGTGACAGGACAATGGGGGGAATGATTTGTAAGTTATCAGGAACATTGCTAGTGTCCTAAAAGACCAGTTGTCTGATGTTCTTTGTACCATGTTTTTGGGCGCAGACATTGTATTTATGCCAAAAAGTGGCTGTGTGCGCCACACTTGTGACGTTTTTTTTTCCCATCGAAAGTGGCCATGGTTTAATGGACGTGTAGTTTGTGCCACAGTTTCTACCACAAAATAAAGGTCTAAAGTAAGGCAATTAACCCTTTCAGTACCGGAGGTTTTTTCGGTCATGCATTTTCGTTTTGCGCTCCCTGCCTTCAAACAGCTATAACTCTTTTATTTTTCTGTTCACATAGCTGTATGAGGGCTTGTTTTTTGCGGGACAAGTTGTACTTTCCAACGCCACCATTTAATATTGCATATGGTGTAGTGGGAAGCGGGAAAAAAATTCCAAATCAGGTGAAATTGCAAAAAAAACGCTATTCTGCTACAGTTCTACGGGTTTCTTATTTACAGCGTTCGATGTGCATTAAAACTGACCCATTACTTTCATTCTACTGGTCAGTACGAATCCGGCAATACCTAATATGTATACTTTTTCCTGCGTTTTGATAGTGAAAAAATAATTAGAAAGTTGCCCTTTTTTTTTTTTTTTTTTTTCCTTGTCATATCTTGACCCCTATAACTTTTTGGTATTTATGTGTACAGAGCTGTATGGGGGCTCATTTTTTGCGGGACAATCTGAAGATTTTATTGATACCATTCTGGGGTGTGTATGACTTTTTGATCACTTTTTATTTAATTTTTTTTAGAAAAAAAAAGCGACAAAAAATGGCAAATCGCCATTTGGACGCTTTTTTCCGCCACACAATTCGCCGTATTGGATTTTTTTTGTTATATTTTAAAAGTACGGGCGTTTTCGGTCACGGTGATACCCATGATGTCTATATTTAGTGTTATTTAGGTATTTATTTTTTACTTATACGGAAAGGGGGGTGATTTGAACTTTTATATCTTTTTTATTTTTTATATATTTTTTAACATTTTTTTTTAATTTTTGTTTTACTATTTGAAAGCTCATATATGGGCTTATATATTGTGGCTTTTTTTTTTTTCTTTATGAGCAATTATGGATTTTATAGAATCAGAAATCGATGAATTGCTCATTTCTTATCCTGGCCTGCCATCTAGTGGCCAGAATAAGAATTGCACTTTGAAAACTGTAATCCTCACCAGCGAGGATTACAGTTTTCATACGGTGTACAGACACCCCGATTGGCCACACGGGGTGTCTGTACACCACCCGGAAGCGAACGCTTCCGGGTTTAGACGCAACTAGATGCCGTGATCACGTGTGATCACGGCATCTAATCGCCCAGGAAGACGCCGCCGATCGGGTAAGTAGCGGCAAGTCTCTGCTGTTAGAAACAGCAGAGACTTGCCGGCCATGACGCCCGCCGCACCCGCGAGCGGGCGCCATGTGCCCGCATCGTCCCAGCGCCGTACATGTACGGCGCTGGTACTGTAAGGGTTAAGAGTTGTTTGAAAAAGAGAAAAGTGCCTAAGGCAAGAGCTACATGGCGACACTGGTCGTGGCCAGGGTCGCTGAGTAGCGGTGATCCCATAGAAATGAGTAGGATCGCCGCAGCAGTCACAAGAAGTCCAACACTGCTGGATTATTCGCAACTGCTGTGGCGATCCCATTCACTTCCATGGGATCCCCGCTGCTCAGTGATCCTGGCCATGACCAGTATCCCCATGTAGCCCTTGCCTGACTTCTAGCAAGATGCCCCAAAATCCATCAGGTAATGAGGTAATTTGGAGCATTTTGGGACTGCCTGGTCTAACTTTCCACCATCATATTTTCCAACTTTTAATGAACAGGAAGGAGGAGACTATACATTCTGCAAGCTCCACAGCAAAGGTTTGATTTGATATTCCCCACACCCTGTCCTTGTTCAAACATGCCCAGCCACAGAGCACTTTGGGGCCTCTTTCACACAAGCGCACCATTTCGCAAACAAGTTCAGTCAGTTTTGTCTGCGATTGCGTTCAGTGTTTCAGTTTTGATACGTTTTTCATGCGTGTGGAAAAAAAAACCTGAAGGTTTACCAACATCATCTCTTAGCAACTACCGCATTGTTTCTGGTTTAAATCTGGACACAATTCGTTTTTCTCTGAAGCCCCATTCACTTCTATGGGGCCAGGGCTGCGTGAAAAACGTAAAATATAGAACATGCTGTGATTCTCATGCAACGCAAAACTGATGCGTGAAAAACATGTACACAGACCCATTGAAATTAATGGGTCAGGATTTAGCTCGGGTGCAATGCGTTCACTTCACACATTGCACCCATGCAGAAAATTTGCTTGTGTGAAAGGGGCCTTAGATATCTTATGCATTTTATGCCTCAATAGGTCAGAGTGGCACAAAGGTGACCTACACAATTTTAGGCAGGTGGTTTTCATGATATGGCTTTTAGCTTTCACAGATTTGAGATCTTTAGAAACGTTGGACCATAATGTCTCCTGTCAGAAGCAGCGACAGGGAAACACTAATGCCCCTTTCACACGAGCAGTAGACTCGCATGTCTCCCGCAACGCATCTACAGGGCTGGACTCCTGCACTGACTGGGATCGCATATAATGCTCTGCGATTCCTGTCAGTGCCGGAGTCCAGCCCTTTAGATGCGTTGCGGGAGACATGCGAGTCTCCCGCTCGTGTGAAAGGGGCATTATAGTGGTCCTGTCAGCATGATCAACCCTACTAAACCAGGCATAGTGCCTGGTAGGGTTGATCATACCGATGAAAATGATACATCTTTATTTTATAGGTATTACTAACCAGGGACAGACTGGGAATGTACAGTGGCCATGGAAAAAAAAAACACAAAGTAGCTCCATGTTGGCAAGTCCAAATTTACAGAAGGTAGGTCAACACAAGTAGATAGGTCCAGCATAATTAGGTAAAAATGCTAGAGCAATACCATACTGCCGCACAAAATACTGCCTCAGCAGAATCCAGTGGGGGTGAGGAAGGCTCATGTGGCTCCCTGGGAAATTTTCCTGTAGGGCAGGGATCAGCAACCTCCAGCACTCCAGGTGTTGTGAAACTACATCTCCCATCATGCACACTTTCTTGGCTGTTCTCTGAGCTCCCACAGAAGTGAAAAGAGAATGCTGGGAGTTGTAGTTTCACAACAGCTGGAGTGCCAAAGGTTGTTGATCCCGGTGTAGGGTGTATGGCCAGTCACTAATGCAGAGAATATACACAAATTACTTAGCGCTACAGCAACTGTGAGCACTACAGCTATGGCCTGGTGCTCAGAGCACCCCACCTGACATTTGATTGGCAGGGCAAGACATCTAATCTCGCCCTGTCTACTGTGCTTGGGCACTGTATCCACAAGTCGGCACCTGTGCCCTAGATCTGCTGCTGCTTGCCAAGCAACACAAATCCATATCATACAGGCGCCGGTGACATCATTGAACCCAGAAGTGGAGGCTCCCCTGACCTCAGGGACAGAGGAGGAATACTTTCGGGTTCAATAGCGTCATCAGTGCCTGTGAACTATGAATCTGCTCTGCTCATCAAGGTGCAGAAGTCAGGGCGAAGTGTGCTAAGTACAGGGGCGTACCTTTAGCCATGCTCATAGCGTTACGGAACACACCTCGGTGCTCCAACTATGTAATTTGCATATTTCTAGCAAAAAATGAGTAAAATTGCTAATAAACAAAATTCTTACAAAGGTGTCCATAGCCTTTAACCCTTTGAATTTCTGTGCAGTTCTATCCTTTGTAAGCTGGAAATTAGGCCTTAATCATGCATTAATTAAAAAAATATCTATTTTCACATCTGTTGCCATGTCCGTGTGACATCCGTTTTTACATGCACTGCTAGGCTAAAGAGGGGATTTCCAGAGCAAAAAACAGACTGAACATGGACCCATAGATTTTAAAAGGTGTTACCTAGTTTTATAACCCTTTTTACATCTGGCCAGTACTGCGCTGTAATAAAACAAAAAATACTATGCTGTTGCCCCCTGCTCTGTTCTAGCGACTTGGGACCAATCTGCACTCCTTTCAGGCACTGACCTGTAAACTGCTGGATGGGCGCTACTTGCGCTCCTGTAGCCTCAGAGATGATGTGACCCAGCAGTGACATGGTACTAGGGGACGGATGACTGCTGAGGCCAGTGATTGACCTCAGTGGCATATATCACCTCATTAGTAAGTTTATATGCCAGGAACAGAAAGGAATAATGATCGGGCCCTTGGTGTTGGAACAAAACAGCGTGGAGCAGGTGTGATGTTTTAAAGGGAACCTGTCATTTCCGAAACACCCCCTGAACTAGAGTAAGCGGTGTATAGTGTAAGTGACGTTGAGTCCGGTTATGTAAGTTTTATCTTCATACTCACTTCCATTCTGATGTTGTGCTCCCACAAACCTGCAGTAAAATGCACTCAGTGGACTCCAGTGCTCACTCACATAATGGAGAGGACTCAAAGAAGAGTCCTCTCAATGTATTTTACTGCTGGTTTGTGGGAGCACAGTGTCAGAATGGAAGTGAGTATGAAGATAAAACTTACATATTCGGATTCAGCATCACTTACACTATACACCGCTTACTCTAGTTCAGGGGGTGTTTCGGAGATGACAGGTTCCCTTTAATTTTTTTGTACGTTACAGCTCAGAACTTGCCAAGTGGTTATAAAGCTGGACAACCCCTTTAGGGTTCATGCACAGGACTGTATATATCTTTTGGTCTGCAAAACAAGATTCCGCAAAAAAATACGGATGACGGCCATGTGCATTATGTATTTTGTGGAACAGAACAGCTGCCCCCTAATAGAACAGTCCTATCCTTTTTTTGTGGAACAGACATGCGGAAACGGAATGCACATGGAGTCATTTCCATTTTTTGCGAACACATTGAAATGAGTGGCTTTGCATAAGGTCTGCAAAAAAAAAAAGGAATGGACATGGAAAGAAAATATGTTCATGTGCATGAGCCCTTAGTAGGAATGTTTGGTCCAGAAAACAGATCAAAGTAGCGCATGCTTCTGTTCCACAGAGAAAAAAAAAAATAAAATGGATGTCTGACTATAGCAGGTCTGTGATTCACTGATGTAGGAGTAAGGGCCCTTTCACACAACCGTGGAGCACGGACCGGGACGGTCCGTGAAAACCCGGACCGTGCTCCTTCTGAGGGCAGGAGCGCATGGCGTCATTGGTTGCTATGACGCCTTGTGCTTCCTGAGGCCGCCGCTGTACAGTGATACACTGTACACGCTCGTATACAGTGTATCACTATACAGCGGCGGCCTCAGGAAGTGCACGGCGTCATATCAACCAATGACGCTGTGCGCTCCTGCCCTCAGAAGGAGCACAGTCCGGGTTTTCATGGACCGTGCGCCACGGTTGTGTGAAAGGGCCCTTAAGCCACATGCACTCTCCAGTGTTCCACATACTTGTGCCGTACATGCAGGGGTGCACCACCAATGAGGCCTCAGGCAGCACCACATAGGAGCAAGCGAGGGGCAGCCGAAGGGCCATGGGGTGAAGGGGTTAGGTTAAGGAATTGACATTGGGGAGGGAGGGGCGCAATTTCAGTTTTTGCCTCCGGCAGCAGAACGCCTAGGTACACCCCTGCATACTGGTCTGAGGATTTTTTATCTGGCCAAAACCCGGCATTTATTTGGCCCTATCACCACCAGCCCTCACTGCAGATCCAAGTAGAAGAATAGCCTGCTGGATCTCCTAACGGAAATGTGAATGAGGTATCACTCTCATCATCCATAAAACGATGACCACTGTTACAGTCAATATGCATCTGGTACTATCAGTATCCACCATGTGACAAATCCAGACCTTAGTGACCAGATTAGGTTATCCTCGTTAAGAATGCACCTACAGGAAGACCAGGCACCTGTTATAGGGTATCCCAGTGGTCGACCCCTAAACCATTACATACCAGCAAGGATGTTAATCCCCAAATTACTAGCAGTACAATGGTCTGCCCCACTTCTCCCCAGCAGGCTTTGCACAGCCCGACCTGCCATGTTTCACCACCACCCAACTCAGGTGTCAGGACATAAACACAGCCCGCTCATCCTGTCTGGCGGCCCCGCCCGCCAGTAACTTTCAACCAATCACAAAGAAGAAAACAAGTTCTCCGTCCCGCCCCCTCACTCTGGCCAATCAGTCCGCGAGCAGAGAGAGGGGCGGTGCCTGTCACCGCCACTATTCAGCACGTGTGTGTCACGGAGCTATGAGTGACAGCTGCGGATTCGGCATGGAGGGGATCAGCAAGGGCAGGAGGAGGGAAACCGAGGTGAGGAGGGAAACCGAGGTGAGGAGGGGGTTCTCGGGTCACTAAGTGGCGTCTGAAGGGCACAGTGGTAGCGTGTAGTGTGGGGCAGGAAGAGGAAGAGACAGCGGTAGGTGGGGTGAGGGTGGGATTTTGGGGGATCTTCAGTAGAGTGGAGCTTGTGGTTACATAGTAAATGTCAAAGTCCAGAAGCCTGAGCCTGTGTCTGTGCTGTGCGCTCTCCATGGGAACACATGGATTGCCTGCACTTCCCTGCCCAGAAGCTGACACTTTACTGTGGTCACATGACAGTACCCCCATCTCCACTGACCTGATGATCACAGTGTCACACCATCTAATAGTTTTATATGTGCTCACATTGCAGCACATGTCCTAAAGTGAGTGTGGCATAATTGTCCCCAAAATTACAAGCCTGCTGGATTTTTGGTTACCGGTAGTGCTGAGTGAACTTGTGTTTTCAAGTTTAGCATACAAGGTTCAGGTTATGTAAGAATTCTGTTGTGGATTCCACTAACACAGGCATAAATTATGGTCTGTGTTAGCGGAATCCATAAGGGAATTCTTACATAACCTGAACCTTGTACGCCGAACTTGAAAACACAAGTTTACTCATCCCTAGTTATAAGTTGCATGTACCTTTGCCGTCATAGTTCCTATATATGCCGTGAGTGACTAAAGCTTTCTTGTGACCTACCCACCAAGCTACAGACAAATTGCACAGATTTTGTGTTCACGTGACTTAAATCAGACTTGATGTCCAAAGTCACTGTAATTCTTGACGTGTCGGGAGAAAGAGTTGTACTGGTCATCCTAAGGCCTCATGCACATGGCCGTAGTTTTCGTGCACATACCATCCACATTTTTTCCGGAGCAGATGCGGATACGTTCACTTTAGTGGGGCCACAAAAGATGCAGACAACACACCGTATTCTATCCGCTGATTGGATGCAGACCCATTCACTTCACAGTGTACTGTCTGCATCTGTATGTCCATTCCGCGGCCCCTCAAAAATATAGAGCATACCCTATTCTTGTCCGTACTACAAACAAGGATAGGACAGTTCTATGATGGGGCAGACGTTCCGTTCCATAAAATGGGGAATGCACACGGCCAGAATCCATGTTTTGCGGACAGGCTACAGTCATGTACAAGAGCCCTAAGGCTTCCTTCACTCGCAGATTTGGTTTTGTTTTTTTGACTACAAAAAATGCCATAGAACTGCTTGCATTTTTTTCCCCATGCCACGTGCATTTTTTACTGTCTTTTTTTTCCCAACACATTTGCGCGGTTGTTTTTTTTTTTTTAAGGCTTTTTTCCTATACAGGACATGGAAAAACAACTGAAAAAAGGTTATTGCTTCAAGCTGCTTTAAAAAAAACAAAAAAAACACCGGAGTCGCAAAGACCACCACCAAATGGAACACAATGCCATTAGCCAAAAACTGCTTGTCTCCCCTGTGTTTCATATTTTCCATAGCTAACATTTGCAGTTGGTGTTTTATTACTATGTTTTATAGATATTCAACATTTAACTATGTGCATTACCTTATTGTTTCCAGCTTGTTATCCCCCATGGTGCTGTTATTCTGCTTTCGTGCCATTCTCCTGTCCCCTGATTGACATTTCAGAGCAGTGGCACATCTCGCACAGGCTCACTGTGCCTCCTCGTGGTCACTTGCGCAGTGAAGCTGTGTGCAGTGATGGAGTTTTCCCGGTCATACAGGATGTGTTTGAACCTTCAGGTGTTCAGGTGCGCACTGTCTCCCTTGTCTGGCACAGAGAAGCGCTGAAACAGGTGCTGCATACTCATTTAGGGATGAGCGAACTTCTGTTTTCAAGTTCGGCATACAAGATTCGGTTTATCTAAGAAATCCGTTATGGATTCTGCTACTGCGGACCATAAGTTATGTTCTCCATAACGGAATTCTTAGATATGCCGAACTTGAAAACACAAGTTCTCTCAACACTAATTAGCTTTACTGCGCAGGTGCCCTGGAACAGACAATGCACCTGTGCGAAATGTGGAGAGGCCAGGGGAGGATACATCAAGCAAGGGGCAGGAAGAGGGCCCGGTGGCGTACTTAACTTAAAGGATGCAAAAACCAGCCTCCTTGACTTCAAAGTGCTCATTAGCATATGGCAGGAGCGGACAATAAAGTTTATTTTCTCTATAATCATGAAAACAGAATAATGGCACCATGGAGGACATCATGTATGAAATAATAAGGTAATGGGTATCCATAAATATCTTAATGTCAAGTTCCCTTTGAAGGGGTGGTGCTGCGGAGAAAGGATACTGCGAAAGCGCTCAGAGTGGGTTAAATGCTATACTCGCGGTCAGCATTCCCCTTCCATTCCCATTTCAACGCTAACCAGTTCCCCGATAGTCCATACTTCTACTGCAGTGTAGGAGGACAGAAGAAAGAACATGCATGAACGTGTTGCCCTTAGGGGCACTATGGTCTCACTTACCACCGTGGTGTCTTATAGAAGTGACCCATAAGATCAAAGCCAGATGGACACTGCCAAAAATGTCGACTTCAAAAGACAAAATTAAATGTAGAGGTTATATCAAAAAGTTATAGTAGATTTCCCTCTAAAATCAATGTTTTTTTCCAAGTAAAACCCCAGAAATGAACAGCGGTTTCTGAACTTCATCTAAGTTTCCAAGTGGCTAAGACATGAATAAGGACCTGCGCTCTACAATCTACAAGGTTAGGCCTCGTGCACATGTTCGTGTAAGGCCTTTCTCATTAGATCTAGTGTAAGCTTTATCCTCTAGTGTTCAAGCATTATGCAATAACATAAGCATATCTGCATGGTGGGATATACAAGCAGCTCTGCGGACAACGTGCAGCAGAACATCATGGGGAGCATGGATAGATCTGGCCTAAAGATACAGGCTTGACAGTGGTATGTGTTAAAGCGGTGACAGTTGTCAGGTGGAGCGTTGGCCAAGAGCTGCCCTTCACTAAACTCTATGCCAAAAACAAACAGCCATGGCACCAGTACTACTTTCTAACATACGTAAAGCGGCACTTGTAGAGGAGACAAGAGATAGTGTGGTCTGCTCATGGGAGGTCTACCTGCAAATCTTGCTGAAAATAAAGTGAGAGACTCTGATTTATTTACTCCAGAATTCTGGCTTTAAAAAGTCACAAAATGGGGCAATATTTTTATTAGAGTGAAAACGAGTTCCACAAAAAGATGGACAATGGACAAAATCTCAGGGCCCCATAGCTAATATTACCAGAAGGATTCTCCATGCTTTTAATATTGGTGACCTATCGTCAGGATGGGTCATCAATATCAGATCGGCGGGGGTCCGACACCCGGCACCCTGCAGATCAGCTGTCTACCTTCTCTCTTCCTGCTTGCTTCTGCTATGTCTATGGCGAGCAAGAAGAGAGAAGGGAGACGGCGGGCGCCTTCTCTTCATACAGCTGATTAGCGGGTGTGCCGGGTGTCGGACTCCAGCCCATCTGATATTGATGACCCATCCTGAGGGTAGGTCATTAGTATTAAAAGCCAATTGGATATAACCCCACAGCGCAGCAATGCTACACATTTAGTAACAATATAGAATGCAGAGAAATCTTTCTTTTTTTGTATAGGCTTTTTATCATTTTTTGTCATGTAGACTGTACATAACGTTTGTGTGGCCCCTCTTCCTGGCAAGCATACGTGGAGTGATCTGTACATAGATGGTTTTCGACCAGCTGGTGACTCTCAGCTTATTTTTAGCGTTCATGCTGCTGTCTGTTACACACCCTAAGCCAGGGATCAGCAACCTTCGGCACTCTGGCTGCTGTGAAACTACAACTCCCAGCCTGTAAACATGCTCGGCTGTTCTTCTAACACCCACAGAAGTGAATGAAGCATTCTGGGAGTTGTAGTTTCTATCTACACTCTGGCCAGTCCAAGCTATGGGGTTATTAGAGGCTGAAAAACCACAAAACCACAGGTAGCATGTATACACACTAAATGTACAAAATGTAAAAATGTAGGTCAGCAGAACACTTTTGCTTTATTTGCACCAATTAAAAATGATGTTGTAGCTGCTTCTCCATTCTCATCATTTGGTCTTCTCTGCTTGGACTGTGGCTCAGATAACAGAAGCTAATCTTGGCTATTTTAGATTCCACAATGAAACTGTCAAAGTTTAGGATTTAGCTTTAAAAGTGAATAGAGAAGAAAAAATAATGGAGCTGAAAACCAGTACAAGGCACTTACTCAACCTCTTACACTGGTGTAGCTTGTGAGAGTTGGCAATGTGAGTTTAATCCTATGTTGTTTCGAATAT
This sequence comes from Rhinella marina, assembly GCA_900303285.1. Taxonomy (NCBI): domain Eukaryota; kingdom Metazoa; phylum Chordata; class Amphibia; order Anura; family Bufonidae; genus Rhinella; species Rhinella marina. Next base: position 655,737 of record ONZH01028138.1, on the reverse strand, counting down.
TATGTACAGGTCCTTCATGTAAATTCTTGTAGAGTTAGGTTATAGCTTTCTCACAGAAGGTGGAATTATGCCATGTGTTTGGTAAAGTTGATGACAATGTAGAATCTGGGTCAGGCTCTGCAGCTGTTGATAGATCAGTGCTGTGGAATCGGTAAGCCAAAGCCCCGACTCTGACTCCTCAATTTCCCCTAACTCCGACTCCCACTCCCTCATACATGAAGCATATTTAAGCGATAACTTAATTTAAGCTTTTTATCACCCTTATGATACAATAATCAAGCTATTTAAGTAGAACATAAAATATATTTATTCTATTTATTATTATCCTGTTCTGGCTCCTCAGGCTGTGGAGGAAGGGGGGTCTCCAGCAGTTCTTAGCATATATTAACTTACTCTGACAGAACAGGAGATTGTGATCTCCAACACAATTACAGGTAAAGCCATCCTTCTCAGTCCTCACAACACTGGGACCTTTTGCTTACTTCAGGTAATCACTCAGAGCTCAGTCCCGTTATTCCATGGGGGTGAGGTCACTCCTGCTCTCAGCCAATCAGATAACAGTCTTTCTGGTCTGCAGGTTACCAGTTCATGACTGACCAATATATTTAGAAAATGTCTTCTGTTAACTGTCCCTTTATGTTGAAAGCTAATCTTTGTAACTAGAAAACCTCTTTAATCCTGTTTTCTTCAGCAGATATGAGATGAGTGCAGCCATTCCTTCCCAGTGCCTTTTCCCTCTGATCTGTAGCATCTACATAAAGGGCAGCACACATTCATCTCGACTAAAAGCCTAGATCCTTAGATCAGGAATAGTACAGACATTTATAGGACATTTCATCATTTTCCCAAATTTTTATGAAAATATATTCAGCACATACTGCATTGAACTAACTGTACCAATTTATTATATATTTTTGGAGTCCACGACTCTGACTCCACAGCCCTGTGGACTATAGTTTCTATGTATTTCTTTTCTTCCTTCCTTTTATGTTCCCTTAATGGCCTTTTACATCCTTTTACATGGGGCAGTGATGGTCGAACAGTCATCCATATGAACATTTGTTACCGTTGCCATTGTAAAGGCCTCAAGCGACGCTCAAGTGATATAACACTCATTTGCCGTTCTTCATTTTATGGGAACATCGGCAGCACATCCCCCTCATGTAACCAGGCTGTGCCGCTAATGTGACTGTATGAGAGGAGCGGGGAATGAATGGTCTCAGCGATCATTTATTCAAACCCCTCACAGTCATGTAACATGACAATAAAAGTATGACATCAGTTGGCACTGGTAAGGAGCAGTTAATTTGCCCATGTTATAGGACCCCTGTTCAAGGTTGGCACATTACAAGTATGTGAAGATTTCCTGTTGTGGAAACCAAGGAGAAATGTCAGAGGGGAAAAATATACAGCTTTTCTTTGTGTCCTCCTTTGGGTTCCTTTCCCAGTTTCCCTTTACAAGACACTACCCTGGTTGTATGCCTCCTATTTTGGGAGCTTTCCCTGACGTTCCCTAAAGATCAGTGGACAACGGGATCCATCCTGCTTAGGACAGCCATTTCTCACAGATCCCACATACACATGGACTCTTGGCTCAGCAGTGTGCATGTGTCTTGAACCGGGAGAAAGCCGCTGATACAGTCCTCTGGTATAGGCTCATTGCGCTGAGAACAAAAAGGATCGAGGAGTTGAAGTCCAACTTCCCAATACATATCTCCTTCGATGTGCCATTGGAGGAGAGTCAGGAGGCCCCCATACATATTTAGCTACTTTTCCACTGTATGGTACCAGGTCTGCTCAGTTTTGGTACCATGTAGTTTGTTTTTCTGTGTGGATATGGCACCACCTCGTTGTAGCTGGTAGTAGTGTAGTGATGATTCTCTCTGACCAGTTACTACTCAGCAGTGTGGACATATGACCTTCATGGGACTTGGCTCACTTGGAACTTCCTCAGATGTGGTACCAGAAAATACCAGGTGCAGTCTGCACCTTTGGCCTAGTGGGAAAACATGGTAGAGTTAAGTACAGTACAGTGGGGCCAGTTCTATGCAGTGGAAAAGGCGCTGGTCCAACAGAAGTGTGTGGCCAGCTTTACTGATTTTGTTTGTTTGCAGGGCTCGCTGGATTGTCCAAGCCTGGAGTTTGAGTACAATGATTCCGATCACTTGTCAGCAGAGTTATCAGGTAAATGCATGAGAATTGGAGAGCGAGGTAACAACCAACTCTCCTCAATGAAGGTTGGTTACGGTGGCCTTAACCAGGACAAATGCTGATCCGACCAGTCTTCTGGTCCTTAAAGGGGCCGACACTACAAGATGTCCTCAGCAATTTGCGGTGCAGATTCTGCATAAAATAGGCGTTGGCCTTCTCAAACATCTGATCAGCAGGGGTACTGAGTGCCGGACCAGGACCAGTCAGATGCTGATGCCATATCCAGAGGAGTCAGATAACTCCTTTAATAAGTGAGCGCATCTCTAACCCTCCATTCTCCAGAAACTCAAATCTAAACCAACTCATTCTAGTTTCTGGCATAAAATTATAGTAAAACCAGTGTGCAACCGAGTCTCTGCCATCTCTGCTAAACCCCAGCCTTTTAGAAAAGCTGTGATGAGCATGAAAGATCATAAATGATGCCACAGATAGGGCGTATGTTGCTTTTATAAATTAGGCCTCTTTCATAGGTGCGTATCATATTCTGTCTCTGGATTGCACACAGATTTCAGATGATATCACATCCAGGTTGTCATCAGTATTGCTTCAGTTATTCATCCGGATTTCCGTGCATACTACTTCATTCCTGCCATTTTGATGCACTACCATAGACTATAATGGGTGTATTTGGAAGCAAAACACACAAAACTAGGACATGCTGCGGATTTCAAATACCAATGGAAATTCATTACCATTAGCAGCAGATTCCGGCCCGTATATGGATTGCAGATACGCTTATGTGAAAGAGGCCTAAGGGTGAGTCCACAAAAAACTCTGCTGCGGATTTTGCTAGGAATTTGCAGTGCATTTAACCCTTTGCATTGTAAAGGGTGAAATGCGTAGCAATTATGCAACATAATAGATGTGCAAGAGATCTGAAAAGCAGCCCTAAATGCATGTGCATTGGGTTTTGAAGATGCCGTTCACATATATCGTAATTTTGACGAAAAGAGGGGAAGGAGAAGGGGAGTACTTACCAACCTGGCTATGAAGGCCTAATTGGCGGGTGGCCTCAGTAGGACTGAGTGGATAAGCCCTTTTTAACCAGTGTCTTTACTGGTTGGAATAATAATCATTATGGGGGAGATTTATCAAAACTGGTGTAAAGCAGAACAGGCTTAGTTGCCCATAGCAACCAATCAGATTCCACCTTTCATTTTTTACTGCTCCTTTGGAAAATGAAAGGTGGAATCTGATTGGTTGCTATGGGCAACTAAGCCAGTTCTACTTCATACCAGTTTTGATAAATCTCTTCAATGTCTGTAGCTAGTTTTGGCAATAAAAGTAAGCGGTGTATATGTTGCCACTTCCTTTTCAGATACCACTGGCATCATCTTCCCGTATACAAAAGGATCTACCAATTATAATCCAACGGCCTATTCCTTTCCCGTGAGGCCCCCATAGAAGTTAGATCAGGGACTGTGGCGTACATAGAGAAGTAAGGGCCCCATAGCAAGGATCAAACCAGGCCCCCCACACAGAAGGGTTTCTGTCTAAACCCTTTTCAGTGACCCTTGGGCCATTTTTCCACTGCTTCATTTGCTAAAAGTTGTTCCCTTAGAGGGTAGAGTCCTGACCAAGTTTTCACCCCCAGTAGAAGAGATCATCCCAACTAAGACTGGGCCCCCTCTTGCTCTGGACCAAGTCGCATGGTCTGCCGCTATGATAGTTACGCCCCTGATCAGGGCTCAGCAACCTCTGGGAGTCCAGCTGAAACTACAACTCACAGAATACTCCTCTCACTTTGATGGAAGTTACATGAACAGCCAAACCGGTGTGCATGCTGGGAGTTGTAGTTTCACACCAGATGGAGTGCCGAAGGTTGCTGATCCCTGTGTTAGATGATCAGCCTGTGCCACCAAAATTGTCATGTCTTATGCCAGCATAAGTTGTGTGTATGTGCATACTATATATGTGTTAAATCCTGACATCACTGTCTCGTTCTCATCATAGAACTGTACAGCTACACAGAGGAGCCAGAGCTGATCCTAAACCGCAGGTGTTTTGAGGAAAGGTTTAGACTCCAAGGTGACTTTTACCATTATATGTGTCTGTATGGGAGCTTTTATAACATTTGTCTCATCCATCTATCTAGAACAAGGATGCCCAACCAGCGGCCCTCTAACTGTCGCAAAACTAGCACTCCCAGCATGGCTGGACAACCGACAGCTATTAGGGCATGCTAGGAGTGGTAGTTTTTCAACAGCTGGAAGGTCGCAGGTTGAGCTTCCCTGATCTAGACGGATGCTTTCATGTGTAGATATTATCATCTCTCTGAGACAACTGGCCCTTTGGTGCGTCCAGGTAAACACGCACATGGTTCACTAGTTCATCTTCATGAAGATAAGGTGGAAAAGTTTCTTACTGCACTTGTAATGACCTTCTTTTTCCAGGAGGAGAAGCCAGATGGGCATCTTTGGGCTCAGCACAGCACAGAACCCATGTCATGCGCCTCCTTGATGAATTGGAGGTGGTGATCAGGGAACAGCGACTCTCTGCTGCCAGAGCTATTCTGTACTTGGCACAAGGTGAGTTCCTCAAGTTGGTTGTGCTTGTGGTGAATGCTACTTCTATCTGTCATATCTGCAGCAATGATCAGACCATAAAGGGGTGGTTCTAGTTTCATACATTTCTTCATAGTCCTTGGTAGCAGTTAGAAACATGCAACAGGTATTGTATGAAAGTTGACATTCCCAGCTTTCATACAAGACAGCTAATGTCCAAGCACAGAGGAGATATCACTGTTAGAAATCAAGTCTGGAATAATCTCTGGTAAAACCTTCTTTTACTTTTACTTTCACTTTCAGCTTCATTCACTGCATCCCAATTCTAACAGTGATATCTTCCCCTGTACTGAAGGTATTTCTGTCATTCTGGCATTGTTTGAAAGCAATACAAAGCCTCTATCTGGTACCAAACCAGAGATATGAGCAGATAAAGCAGCCCCCCTCCCCTCGCCTTCAGTGTGGAGGAGAATGAGGGATCAGCACACAGCTGCATGAGGTGAGAAAAATAGTAAAAATATATAGAAATGTGACATCATTATTGTAGTGGCCCAGATAATAAAATTGTTATTTTTACCACACAGTGAACGCCGTAAAAGAATTGCACAAAATAATGTAAAAATTCCTGTTTTTTTAATCTTTCCTCCTAAAAATAAAATAACAAAAGTTATTTACTAGACTATACTCTATATACCCCAAAATGTTTAACAAAAAACCCTACAACGCCCGCAAAATAGCAAAAAATAGAGAAGAAAAAATTAAAAAATTATCACTGCTAGAACACAAAAGGGGAAAGTAATATTGGTCATTAAAGGGGTTATCCCATCTTGGACAATGGGGGCATATCGCTAGGATATGCCCCCATTGTCTTATAGGTGCGGGTCCCACATCTGGGACCCGCACCTATATCAAGAACGAAGCGGGGGAGCTCTGAGCCTGGGGGACCCCGGGTTTCCCAGGGTCTGACCACCACCAGGCGCAGCTCCCCGCTTCGCTCATAGAAATGAATGGGAGCGCACTGCGCAAGCGCAGCCACCACTCCCATTCATTTCTATGGAGCCGACGCACACCCGCACCTATAAGACAATGGGGGCATATCCTAGCGATATGCCCCCATTGTCCAAGATGGAATACCCCTTTAAGGCTAAAATTAATATCACTAAGGGGTTAAAAATGTAAGTGTGTCCCTTGAGTTGTGCGCCCACAAGATTTACTGCAGACGCGCATTAAAAATCTACAATAAAAAGAGACATTTTTGAGAAGGTTTGTCCAATTTTAACAGGACTATTCGGAGGTTAAAGGGGTTGTCTGGGCTTTACTAAGTCTTCAGGATAGGTCATCACTAGCTGATCAATGGTGGTTCAACACCCCGCACTCCCACAGATCAGCTGTTCGGGTGACTTCAATGGGAGCAGCACTGAAGAGATGAGCGATGTCCCCTACAAGATTGACAGAGCTGTGTAGTTTTGGCGCCAACTTCGGGCAACCGAGCTACGCATTTGAACAGCTCATCAACAGGGTGTTGGACCCTGCCGACCAGCTAGTTATAGCCTATCCTAAAGAGGCTATCCCTTAATAAAGTCCAGAGAGCACCTTTAACCCTGCCCAACAATTAGACATCAGTGATGCAGCATCCATGGTGACAAAACATCCTGTGACCAGGTTCAGACATAATGTCACTGTTGCCAGTAGATAATGGATGGCACAACCCCATGACATTACCTTGCTGCTGTTGTCCTTGCACATAAATGACAATACCGTAAGAAGAGACACCTGAGGACTTCACTTCAATACCGACACATAATTTTTCCAGGTCCATGCAGCTTAGCCTGCACCACCCTCCTCCTTCTGATTTATTGTGGTCTGACCCCTATAATAACACATTGATGATGTAAGGGGTCATCACTATTTTATGAAAGCCCACCTTTCAGGTGCTGCATAGTAATTCAGCATGTTCATTGGAAGTGATTGTAAATTACGCATATTTCCTTTTGAAATATTGATCTTGTTGGCTGATGTCCATAATCTATTTCCTGACCAGGTGTGTTCGGAGAATGTGACACTGAATCAGACGTTTTATACTGGTCCCGCTATAACTGCTTCCTCCTCTACCAGATGGGAACGTTTGCTGTCTTCCTGGAGTTGCTGAACATGGAGATTGCGTACGTTTATGGGAGATCATTATTTGTGTGATGAATTCATGCTTGTATCCACTGATTTAATGCCTGACTTCTAGGCACGCTGGGAAACCCATTTGTTTTTAAGCACAACTCCATTGCATTACTCCACTGCAGCAGGGTATTATTGCATGGATGGAAGCAATTAGAATTGTATTTCTATGGTTATGTTATCCCAAAAACATCAACATGCTTGACCAAATGAATGGGGCTCAACTGCAATACCAGCCAAAGCTCATGGGCAAGTCATCTGAACTTGGGCAAGCCTTTTAAGGAGATAATATAGTAAATTAAAAGTGGTACTTAATGTAGCTGGTACACAATTTGAGAGAGCTTTATTAAACCGAACGGAAAACAAGGCGGAGACAGTAATCCCTTGTGGGCAGGGTCCTCTCCTCCTTCCATTTACAGCAGGATGTTCCGGCATGGAGCATCCGGTCAGAGGTGTCTGGATCCGGCGTTCCTGGAGGCCACCTGATACACACCAGCCCTATTAGCTATAATGGGGGCCGGCGGAGATCCCAACCACAACCTGGCAAACATGCTTATAATTGGCCGGAGTAAAACCAGACAGTAAGACGGTAGCTTCTGGCAATTCCAGGATGCAGGGAGATTTGGCAGGAAACGGCCTGCTGGATCTAAAATCATTAGTGTGAAACTAGCCTTAACAGGTTGTCCTGCAGTAAGCACATGTTTATTAGACTTGTTTAACATATATTCATGTTATCCATGTAAGTCTATCTGTATTTCATATGTCCAGCACTCATTCATAATATATTACTTTTTTAAGTATGTACCCAAATACCTTTCATTAGTTATAATGGCTCGTTTTGTCTGGGGAGCAATCATTAGGAGAAATAAAATGTCCGACGTCCTGTTAGTGTTCTGAAGTAACTTGTTCTTCTGTGTGATTAGGACAGATTTTGTGTGTACTGAGGTAAATACCTGCCTCACCCTCCTCTCCCACATGTCAGGGTTTTTGATCCTGAATACAGCTGATAAGATCTTCAGCTGAATCTCTGTAGGAATGGATTTCAGGATCATAATCTCTGACCAGCAGAGCAGAGAGAAGGATGAGGCAGCTCCTTACCTCAGTTTTGTGAAGTAACTTGTCCCCCTGTGTGATCAGGACAAGTTATGTGTGTACTAATAGGACGGTGGCCATTTTATTGCCCCTGATGATTGCTCCCCAGACAAAACAAGCCTTTATACCTAATGAAAGGTATTTGGGAAAATATTTCTAATAATGTAATATTAAATTATTTTCAGTAATTTTATTAATTTCAGGAGAATCCGTGTAAATGGAATGATAAGGTGATTTCTCCTGCCCTGAGATCAGATTATGATGAGTAAAAAGCAGAGAAAATCTTATCAGGACTCCAAGGAGAGACAGTGAGAGTCCTGTTTATTCCGCCCACACAGGATGATTGACAGCTTTCCCAGCATCAGTGTGTGTAAACAGGAGGCTTTCAATGACAGTGAGAGGCTGGGGTTCTCAGGACTCTCACAGAAAGGGCTCATGCACACGACCGGTGCCGGCCCATACCTGTATTGCGGCTCGCATACGACAGGTCCGCAATGCACTGGTACCGGCTGTGTGCAGCCCACATCACAGATCGCAGACCCATTCACTGCAATCTGGGAGATGCGGAGCAGAGGCACGGATCGGAACACCATGGAAGCACTACGGTGTGCTTCCATGGTGTTTCTGGCCGTGCCTCCGCACCGCAAAAAAATTGCGCAAGCACTTCTTTTTTGCGCTGCGGACTGTCGGATGTGGATCATTTGAATGGGGTCTGCGATCCAAATCCGGCGGCCCCACTGGCAGTGCCCGTGCATTGTGGAACGCAAATTGCGGTCCACAGCTCGGGCACTGAATGCACACGTTCATGTACATGAGCCCTTACTTCCTGTCAGGATTTATTATTGCTTTTCACTGAAGTCCTACTCCAAATCATATAATCCTATATATCATAGTTATAGTGAAAGATTGCATATAAACACTGTAATGTGATAACTTTTTTCCATAAACCTGGTTTTATATAATTATTGCTATATATATTTTTTATGTTCCAGGAACAGCCAGGCCTGCAGCAGGGCTCTGAGGAAGCCAGCTCTATCTCTAGCTGACAGCACGGAGCTCCGGTACTGTACATAACTTCACCTTGTCATATAAGACTCTTGTTAGTTGGTCTGCTTAGCTGGTTAGTAGTACTAGTTAGTATCAGTGTCCAACAGCAAAATGTTTCATTGCACTTAATTTCATTGTATGGATTAAAGTTAGCTTTTTTTTGTCCACTACAATAGAAGAACATTAAAGAAGAACTTCCGCAAAAATTTTTATTCTCTGACCTGTTAGAAAGGTGCATGATATAATCTGTAGTGATTGTCATTTTCTTATCAGTGACTGAAATTGAGAGTTTCCACTCTCTTCTTATTGTAGCTGGGTCATGTGACCAACTCCCTGACCTCCAACTGACCCAGGACAGCAAGCCAGTCACTGCTCTATTCATTCCTATGAGACTGAAAGTGAGGCTCCCATAGGAATGCATAGAGAATTAGACTTCCTGTCCACACATAAGGTGCTGTGTGAGTTGGTGGGTCTAATTCCTAGTCACATGACACAGATAAGAAACTTCAGGATGATATAACGCAAAAATTCAGCTACTGGTAAGAAAATGACATTCACTACAGATTACATCACGTACATTTCTAGCATGACATGGAATAAAAAATTTTGCGGGAGTTCTTCTTTAATCATCATGTTTGAAAAAGTGTATCTCCTCATACAAGTTCTCAGCTCTCATAAGGCTTACAGTGTCTAGGCAGTGAGAGGGCAGCATTTCAGGGTGCAGTACGGCATAGGCAGAGGTATGGCTTCCAAAGTGTGATGTAAAGGACTAAAAAAGTCCTTTGGTGGTGTTATAAAAGCAAAAGACATAACGACTTTGATGGTAACACTTTGATGGTGTTTAGAATAGTTTTAATAATGGATATTCAAAGTTTATGTACACTCTAAATAGGATTATCAGGTGCATTACACGAGAATGGCCACTACATGGGGTATGGAGCTGTAGTGTTCCAGCTAAGTACACTGTTTACTTCCGGAACCGCAGCTGATCAGTGGGGGTGCATGCTGTTGTTGGACCCTTCTGACCTGATCTTGATGACCTATCCTATGGTTGTTATGAGCATTTCTTTAAAAAAGGTTATGCAGTTTAACATGACATGACTACTTTACATGATGCTTGTAGCACTGTACATTAAGCTGCTATATTGCTTTCCAAGGAAGTCTACAACATGTCGCTCATTACTTGTTTTACCCAGGGTGTTCTTGAGTGTTATGTATCTGCTGGTGGAGAACATAAGGCAGGTGTCACCTGGAGATGACACAGAATGGATTACACAGAGGGAGACATTCCGCATTGAACTTGGTGAGTCAGTTTATTGCATGTAAGTATGCAGTATAATACTGAGTACCCATGTAAAGGTCAGAAACCAGTATACATAGTAAATGCTGGCTGATTATAGTCAATTCATTCTAATTATCCAAGTCCTCCATTGTGAATTTCCTTCTGCAAATACACCACCAATAAATCTCATGTATGACGGTTCTGATGAGATGTATGTTCATTTATCCAAGCCTTCCCATCTGACGACGAGGAACCATTTTCTCATCTCCTTTTCACAATGGTAACCAAGTTCTGCAGCGGCCATTCTCCCCATTTTCCTATGAAAAAGGTCCTTCTGCTGCTTTGGAAAGTGCTGCTGGTATGTTCCTGATAACAAACTTGGACATGTTGCATGATTTTATTGAATGGTTCTAATGTAACTTATGTGTCAGTTCACACTAGGAGGATTCTCAGAGCTACAGGCAGCTAAGGAAAAGAAAAGAGCAGAATTGGGCCTTCCACCGCTGTCTGAAGACTGCATCCAAGTAGTGAAGAACATGAAAGCCACAACTCCACCATCTTATGGCATTGAACTAGGGGAACAGCAGAAACGAGGGCGACGCAGCCGGAGAGTATGACTAGTATTCGTTTACCTCTCTTGTGGTTTTATGTTTGCACTCTATAAAAGGCAATAAAAATATAATGCTACATCAAACAGCAGATGGTCTCTGCAAGTCCATAGTCAAATATGAAAGTTCAGTTGGTCTACAAGTAGAGTAGAAGTGGCTTTGGCCTTCCATTAGTAATATCTACTCTAACTACACCATTATCTATTTCATACAGGACAGCCTGGATCTTTACAATGAGAAAGATCCTTTCAAGAGTGAAGAACCTCCTGGAACAGAAGAGGAAGAGAATGAGGATTCAGAAAACATGGTGGATACAGAGTCTGATGCGCAAGAAAGAGATCTTATGTCACAACCTTTGTCTGCCCTAAGGAATAACATGGATAGGGTGTGCTTTCCTAAGGGTCTGCCTTGGGCACCGAAAGTGAGGTAGAGCAACTACTCTATAATCTTGGTCAAAGAGAAAATATATTGACGTATGCTTGAATTTGTAGCTTTATTAAAGGGTTGTCTCATGGACAGTCTGGCATCTCTCAAAGGAGAGGCCTGTTCTAGTCAGACCATGGTCATCCATGTAATGCACATATGCACCAGAACTTGAGCTGCTGTAGCACATAGAGGGGCATCTTCTCCATGATGTCCATATAACCTAATAAGGCATATGGACAAGAACTTTAGAGTGTAACTGTCATCCTTTTTTATTCTTGTAATGTATAGAGGCAGTAATACTGACGCAGTCAGGTGACAGTGCAGCGCCGGACAACGGAGAGGAGGTGGCAGTGTGGGCTGATCTGAGGTCTGAAGGGGGCACAAGTGGGCTGGCCTGAAGGGGGCACAAGTGGGCTGGCCTGAGGTCTGAAGGGGGCACAGGTGGGCTGATCCGAGGTCTGAAGGGGGCACGGTGGGCTGATCCGAGGTGTGATGGGGGCACGCTGGGCTGATCCGAGGTGTGATGGGGGCACGCTGGGCTGATCCGAGGTGTGATGGGGGCACGCTGGGCTGATCCGAGGTGTGATGGGGGCACGCTGGGCTGATCCGAGGTGTGATGGGGGCACGCTGGGCTGATCCGAGGTGTGATGGGGGCACGCTGGACTGATCCGAGGTCTGATGGGGGCACGCTGGGCTGATCCGAGGTCTGATGGGGGCACGCTGGGCTGATCTGAGGACTGATGGGGCCAATAATTATTAAATAAAAAGTAAAAAAACAAAAACAAAACCCACCAATATATTAATATATATACGACCGTGTGAACGTGCCCGCATCTATTCTGCAATTTTGCAGAATAGATACGGCTGCATTCACTTCAATGGGCGGCTTGTGAACTTGCCTAGCCGCGGCTCCGCAAGAAATGATAGAACATGTCCTATCTTTGTCCGCAACAGAAGACAAGAACAGGCATTTTGATCAGGACGCCTGTCCATGTTCGGCAAATTGCGGAACACAGGCCGGGCGGCATCCGTGGTATTGCAGATCCGTATTTTTGCGGATCCACAATACTACGGCCGTCTGAATGGCCCATTAATCACCCCATTTCTCAATTTTACATATAAAATATATTAATAAATGTCCAAAAAGTCCAAACTATTAAAATATAAAAAAAATCTCCTATACAGTGAACACGTAAAAGAAAAATAAATAAATAAATAAAACCTCACAATTCACTATGTTTTAGTCACCTTGTCCCCCCCAAAAAATAGGATAGGACAATTCTATTAAGGGCCGGACGTTCCGTCTTCTCCGCCAAGTCTTTTTTTTAAAATTATAATTTTATGTATTTAAATTTGGCGCCTAAAAATTTTATTTGGCTCCTAAATTTTTCAGGTTAGGAGCCAATGGCTCCTTGGTGTTTTTTTTTTAGTCTGGAGCACTGTTTAATAAGTCCTCTCTCTGAAGAAAGCTGCCCCCTAGTTATCACCTGTTGATAACCACATATTTCCCACTTAGCCATTCGTTTATTGACCATTTAAATGAATGGGGAACCTATAATACATGTCTGGGCTGACTCCTTCCTGGTGGATCTCCACTCAGTCTAATAGGGGGATCCACATGGAGTAGTATATTCATCAGCTTTACAGCCAAGGGATCTTCTAGGTGCATGGATTCCACTCCAGCAACTGTAGGTAATAGAACAAAAACAGAAAGCAATCCGGCAATGAAAATTTAAAATCTTCTTCTTTATTTAGAACATTAAAAAGTCACACGCGATCTTCATCATAACATGTGCAAAATGCATCGTTTGTATTCACTACCAATACCTGTGACCTTTTTAATGTTTTAAATAAAGAAGATTTTAATTTTCATTCTGGCAGAGCTGGATTGCCTTCTGTTTTGGTTCTAATAAGGACATCCACCTAAATGAGCATATGGGTTGCCATCATGAGACAACCCCTTTTTGAAGTACTCCTTTTTTCTGGTTAATTATGTATAAACTTATTGATTTGAAAAGTTAGATAGTGGAAATGTATGGCCCAATAAGTGTTCCTAGCGTAACAAATGCCCATGCAGTGGAAAATACACCATTATATGCTAAAAAAAAACCTGACAAATGACAGGCGCCGTGTTGTGAGCGTTCAGATTTAGAATTGCACATCCTATTCTGTCTCTTTATTGTCCTCCAGACAGAAAGACATTGAAGATTTCCTGGAGATGAGTCGGAACAAGTTCATTGGGTTCACCCTAGGACAGTGCGTATAAGTACAAATGAAATGTGCTTTGTTTACTTTGTATTTTTCTTATGCCAATCACATGTGTGTTGCTTTATGGCTGTTTACTATATGTGTATACTGTAACCTTTTATAGCAATAGGTATGCCATAAAGGTTTGATCGGATCCCAAGGATGGTAGAAGAGGCAGCGCACCCTCCATTATAATAAATGAGACCTACAGACACCTACCTTCCCTGATCACACTTCTTTGGCATATCTAGATACCATGGCAATAAAGGAGTTTTGTGGGAAAAAAACATTTAAAGGGAACCTGTCATGTCCGAAACACCCCCCTAAACTAGCGTAAGCATTGTATAGTGTAAGTGGTGCTGAATCCAAATATGTAAGTTTTATCTTCATACTCACTTCCATTCCGACGCTGTGCTCCCACAAACCTGCAGTAAAATGCACTCAGTGGACTCCAGTTCTCACTCACATAATGGTGAGGACTCAAAGAAGAGTCCAGTGACTGCATTTTACTGCAGGTTTGTGGGAGCACAGCGTCAGAATGGAAGTGAGTATGAAGATAAAACTTACATATTCGGATTCAGCATCACTTACACTATACAACGCTTACTCTAGTTCAGGGGGTGTTTGGAGATGACAGGTTCCCTTTAAGTCAGCATCCTACATTAACAAACATCTGAGTAGCATCAGACTTGTTTGTACATCTGATACATGCAGACGTAGTATAACCTTTTCTTTTTCAACCCCCCCCTCCCGCTGTGATCAGTGACACGGACACATTGGTTGGATTGCCTCGTCCTATCCATGAAAGTGTGAAAACTTTAAAGCAGGTAATGCAAATATTCCCTTTGGCAAGGGCTATGTTGGTGACTTTGCATTGTAGTGCCGTCTGTCATTCAGCTGTACTCATGTAACTGTATCTACTCATGCAAAATAGTTGGTTATTCAGTCAGTTCAATTTATCATTTATCAAATTATATATTTCTTGAAAAGCGAGTGTATGGTATGTATATTCGTGTTCTGTTCTGTGTAGCAGCTCCCGTAAGACGGTTTGCACTTGCACAGCCCCATGTAACCTGATGTTTATGTGACAGCAGGGTCATGTATAGAAATCTGTATTGCCCATGAGAAGACACTGCAAGTCCTAGTGAATGGTGTCCTGCTAGTTACAGTACCAAAAACCAGAAATGGAGAGATTACACATAACCGTAAAGGCTTATTCACATGTCAGCGACTAACAGACTGTCATGTACTTACCAGCCTCTCTATGGTGGAGGCTTTCTGTTACTGTGTTAACCAGGCTCAATGACATCGGGTCTGGCTGGCCTACCAGGGAGCAGGGGCGTCGGGCCAATCGGGCTTGATGTCTTGTGTTTCTTGTTGGTGGCATAGTTCAGCAAACAACTTCTGGCCACAGTTCCCGTGATTGGTCTTCCTTGCCACACAAGCGTGTTTTTAAGATGTCATGGACGCGATTAAGGCGTAATGGGTGAAAGTGAGCTTGCCTTTGAAGCTTCCTCCAGTCATGTTTTGGTGAGGGTCACTTTTTTAAGTGGTATACTAGATTATTGAGGTAACCTGTTGACCAGTAACTGCATTAACCGTTCGCAGGACTCTGATGATAAATGCTATAATGTAGTCACAAGTTATCAGCCCGGATGATTGTATCTGCTCCCTCTAAAAAGAGCTGAGTTTGTAAAACATATTTCCCTATTCGATGTAGGTCATAGATTTACGACTAACCATCAGCAGAGTTTATTTCGGTATAGATTCCTGCTTTAATTGTGAAAATGTTTCTTTCTGCAGCATAAGTATGTTTCCGTTGCTGACCTCCAGATCAAAAAGGAGGAAGAACTGGAGAAATGTCCCATGTCTTTGGTAAGAGCAGTGCTTTGGACCGCCACATCATGATTTAATCCCCCACCGTTTTAGTGGACCCCGCTAGTCTGTCTTCACTTTTCTGCAGCAGCCAGGTGCTGTACATTTGCATGACTGCTGCAGGCAATTACTGGCCTCTGCAGTTTCATCACCTCTGAGGCCAGTGATCGGCTACGGCACTTCATCACCGCAGGATAAGTCAACAAAGACTAGCTGAGACCTCCGAAGCAGCAGCCCTGGAGGGATTGAGTGGGCGAGTGCGTTTTTTTTTTTTTTTTAATATTGTTTTTAATCATTACCTGCTATTAGAAATTAAATTCTGGCCAACCTCTTTAAGTTTTCAAATGAGCAGTGATGCCAGTAAGTATGGTACGTGGCCACTGAGGCATTGCTGACAGCTGGTAAACAAGGACTATTATGGACCATCTGCAAGGGGGAAGGGGAATTGAAGAAGTGAATGTTTTTTGGTTTTTTTTTAGGACATTTGCGGTTACTTTATTTTAATTAAACGCTCTCACTTGAATGGGAGCTGAGCTGCAGTACCCTGTATGGAGCGGTCTGCTTCCATCTCTGTACACAGTATGGTTTCCACCCCACAGCAACTCAAAATAGCTGATCGGTGAGGGCGCGATATATCGGACCGCCACCAATCAATGACCCGCTTAGAATATCTGTAGCCCCAGAGAACCCCTTTAATACTATTCTCTACAAAGTATGCAGAATAGAAACCATAGGTACAAATAAAATACAACTAAATATAGTAATCATTTTTATGCAAAGTCCATATGGTCCAGGAGACTATGTTGAAAGTCCAATAAAGAGGTCAACCATTGGGTAGATTCAGTTGCATATTTTCAGCTAGTAACCTATAAAACAGATGACTGTTAACATAACGCATCTTACTTGAAGGGAGAAGAAGATGTTGAGGAGACTGCAGCGGAGTGCCTGTACAGAGCCATGCTGTTCAACATCCCTCAGTACATGGTAAGCCGTATTTATGTCATTCCAGTGACCGACAAAAGCCGTGAAATTCTGCATTCTTCTGGCCATTCATTTCTTGCTGTGTTAAAAGTGTGACTAAATTTATGAATAAACTTTATTAAAACTTACTGTAAATGCAGGTTTTAGGCTACAGCAGAGTGGGCACAGGCAGAGGAGTGATGTGCTGTGGAGCTCCTGCCCCGCGCTCGCTCGGATAATGGCCTGGCTACCAGCGGTACAGGCTAACGGGGCAGGAATTATGCATATATACCTCTGTATATAATTGCGCAGAAATATACCGGTATTAAGCAGTGTATGTGTGTGTGTATGTATATATATATATATATATATATACAGTATATAATCAGCTACCAATATTGCTGCTCCTCATTATTAGTACCTTGCATAAGTATTCCTTAGGCGTACACCCCATACCAATAATTATGAACATTATTTTTAATATATAACATTACTTTTTCCATCTCTACAAGTATCTACCGGTATTTATTTCATATCCCAGGCAGCAACATATGAACCAACTCTACTAACAAGACTAACATTTTGGACAATCTTTTTTCTTTTTTTTTTCTTTTTCTTTTACAGTTTTTTGAAATATTTTTTTATTATTTTGTATTATCATTGGCATCATCTACAACCTGTGTCTATTAGGCGGTAAATTGCCACTGGTCTATGGGAATTCATATCTGACCTACAATCGGCTTGGGAGTCCCATACAACACTGACAATTCCACATGTAGATATATAACAATCTCATAGGAAGGATCATCGTCGAATTAATAGGATATTTTGTCTCTAAAAGCATACTAGGGGGAAAAAATTGAATATATGAATTGTTCTTGGGTTGATTTCTATTTGATCTATTGCATTATTTTAATTATGTTTTAATATACTTTTAAATAAATGAAATATTGGTTAGAAATATATAAAGTGCCATTCCTGTATGTAAGTATGCCTACCAAATAATAGTACATATCAAGAATTTTTTGGCAGTGGGTGAGCCATTGGTTTGAGCACCTTAATCCGTTGTAACCAGAGGGGTGAGCCACTATTTACTATAACAATGTAAAAAGAGTCTTACTTTTTTTCTAGATCTAAAAGCGGCCAATATGTGAAATCCTGTTTTGGTTTTTGCTTGGGTGCCTTAAAATCTCTGAGGGAGACCTACATACTGTGCTTCCCCCATATATGTCACTAAATTTGCTATACTTTGGCAGATTGCCCTACTGAAGATCCTCCTGGCAGCTGCACCGACCTCCAAAGCCAAGACTGATTCCATAAATATCCTGGCTGATATCCTGCCTGAGGAAATGCCGTGAGTAGTACCGTAGACATCTGTACATGCCAATTTAGAAACATGTAACTCTCCGTGGCCGACCCCAGTATGGCTTGTACTGGGAGAAGATGATTGGAGTGGTCTAAAGGGTATTCTGTCTATGGGAAATTTTTACTGCATGTTTGACAGAATATGGCCTCCCTCATTGTGGCAGTCACCCGGACATGCAACAACAGTTAGGTAGGTAGGAGGGAAGACATATTTTATAAAACGTGCAATGGGAAAACCCTCTTCTATAGAGTCTTATGGAAGAAAGTCATTCAAACTATAGTGCTAGTCCATTGCCAAGCTAACATTGGGGGCAGTCTGGTAACTTAAAGTGGCCCTGGAAAAATCTAAAAGTGGCCCCCATATTGTAGGCTGGTCCAGATAGACAGAAAAGGTGGGGGAACACAAGTAGGCAAGGGCCAATAGAAGTAAGGAGGGCCAGCAATACCAAAGTACAGCACAAAATACTGCCCCAGCAAAAATAGATACCACAGTGCAGTATAAAATACTTCCTCAGCTGAAGCAGATACCACAGTGCAGCACAAAATACTGCCCTATCACCATAGGACGGTGATACAGTTGAATTCAGAAGGACACATGTGGCTGTTGGTCAGGTGTATCTGATGCTCTTACATTAAGTGATTACCCGGCCAGCGGCCGTGAGGAGGGCTTGGGGAGGCCCCCTGATCATCGGCCCACTGGTAATTTCCCTGTAGGGTCAGTCCACCCCTGGTTACCATTTCTTAATTATACATCGCTCTTTCCCAGTGTCACTGTACTGCAGAGCATGAAGCTAGGGATTGATGTGAATCGTCACAAGGAGATCATTGTGAAAAGCGTGTCTGCCCTGTTAGTGCTGCTGCTGAAACACTTCAAGCTAAACCACATTTACCAGGTAAGCCATGTCACGCCTTCCCGACACGTCAGTTACTTTATTCCCGAAATCAGTGGCAAAAATATTGTGCATTATTGCAGTTTTTCACTGTTATAATAGCATTAGGGTACGGCCACACATAACAGAACTGTTGCGGCGTTTGCTGCAGATCTGCTCCGGAGTTCCCCCTACCATTGCAAACAGTGAAATCCGCAGTGGGTATCTGCAGCCTAAACTGACGTGCTGTGGGTACTTCATGAATACTGGAATGAGAGTGCGGAATAGTAGTGCTAGTAGTAGCGTATTCCGTTATATGGTGCATGCTACTGGACAACACGAGTTATGTAATAAGTGGCACTTAGTGTGACTTGAAAGACTGGCTGTGGTTTGGGCTGGTAAAAGTGTTACCTGGCATTCAGTATGATGCCATTCCCCAGTGCAGCCGGCCCTATGTTCTGCATTTTGTGGTTGCCTGCGTTATGTCACCTTCTTGTTTTGCAGTTTGAATACGTCTCTCAGCACCTGGTGTTTGCAAACTGCATCCCTCTGATCCTGAAGTTCTTTAACCAGAACATTATGTCCTACATCTGTGCCAAGAACAGGTGGGTGCAGAAAGATGTTATGTACTCACCTACATGCAGTAAATGAGGGGCAGCGGGAGTGGCATACAGACTAATAAAATGGGTGCGGAAGATGTTACATTCTTCATCACACATTAGCCCGGATTTACTAATCCTATAGATGGTGTAAGCTTAGACCGGCTGTCTAGACCTGCACCAGATTTATCACAGGGGCTCAGGCTGGATGATACATCTGGTGCAGGGGTATGTCAACTATTGGTTGGCTTACATCCAGACAGATTTTAACGCCAGAATTGTAGCACATTTTTGGTCAAAACAAGACCTCTTAGGCCAATCCTGAAGCTCCATCTCTTTTTACTGTCCATTCACACGTCCGCAAAATGGGTCCGCATCCTGTGGAACAGGTGCGGACCCATTAATTTTCAAAGGGGCCACAAAAGATGCGAACGGCACTTCCTTTCTGCAGCCCCGCAAAAAATAGAACATGTCCTATTCTTGTCCGCAGCCATGGACAAGAAAAGGCATTTCTATCACGGGGCCGGCCATGTGCGGTGCGCAAAATGAGGAACGCACATGGCTGGTGTCCCGTGTTTTGTGGATTTGCAATTTGCAGACCACAAAACGGTTATGGAAGTGTGAATGGAGCCTTAGTCAGATTCTAGGAACATTAGTAAATCTAGGCCATTGTCTCATATATATTAATACAGTATATCACTTAGTATATGCAGTACTCCTATATTATTTGGTGTCCAAGAGGCAGCATATCATGGCACAGGTAAAGGACAATACAGAAGATGTAGTACTGCAGAGGGTCCACTCCAGTAATGCAGCACCCACTAATTGACTCTCCTTACCTCTAGTTTGATGTTCACCGGCGCAATTCAGACATTTACCTGTGTAGTGCACATTCTGATCAAACGGTGTGCTGCATGGATCGCCTCTACGACATTACTAGCTGTATATGAAACCGTCCCTAAGTAATGTGCACAACTGGTCGCAGGATCCTAAAAAGAATAGGTCCATATTCTCACAGTCAAATATCCAGTGTTACCAGATCCGCGTCAGAGGAACATCCAGGAGATGCTTGGAGAGATATAGAAGATACTTCCAAATGGAGAACAGCTGCCATCCCAGGGCATCCTCTGAATTCGCCATTCACTTCCAACAATCAACACCACTCCTTCGTGCCACAATCAGTCGTTGGCGTTAGTGTCTTTCTCTGTGCTGGTGCCTCAAGCAGTATTCCTCAATCAAGAAAAATACCACATAGTAACGTGCTGTATCAACAGATTTTGCCAAAAAAAAAACACTTTTATTCACTCACAAGATAGAAATGTAAAATAATCCTTGCGGACTTGCCTGACGCAGGTTTTGCTGTGCTTCATCAGGGACAGAAAGACACGAACGCCAAAGATTGATTGCGGCACGCAGGAGTGGTATTGTTTGTTGGAAGTGAACGGCGAATTCCGAAGAGGCCTGGGATTTCAGTGGAATGATCTGCACCAGTCCTGTAAGTCTCTGTAGATAAATGAAGAGACTGGCCATTCAGCCGGCTGTAAATGCTTCTTCCTCACAGATCAGGCTTCTGTTCTACCCATCTCCAGTGACTGGAGCCAGGAGCTTCTCTGTTCAGTTTCTGCTGCTTGTCATCTATTTAGACAGCTGTTTCTACAACATGATGCCACCAGCGTGTCCTGGCATGTGTCGTAAAGGCTTCGGTGGCATCACATTTTGAAAGAGGTTTTTGAAAACGAGCACTGATATACTTTAAGCTGTGTAAACGGCATCTCAGCGTAAACGAGAGTGTTATCTTTCACTGACAGCAAGTAGAGATCCTGAACCTGGTGAGGGACTGAAAGACAAACTATTTTAGGAAAGTTACATAAGTATGTTAATTAAAGGGGTTGTCCGGGTGTTTAATACTGATGACCAATCCTCAGAATAGGTCATCAGTATCAGACCGGAGGTTTCCGACACCCGGGGCACCCGGGGCTTCAGCTGTTTGGAGAAGCTGTAGCGCCCCGGTCAGTGCTGTGTCCTTTTACCAGTGAAATCACATTTATTGGTTACCTGGCCTACATGCAGCCTCAGTGCTTTGATTGGTAAGCTTTGAGGGGGCCGCAGCACTCATTGGAGAACCACGGCCTCTTCAAACAGCTGTAAGACCCCCACTTATCAGATACTGATGATCTGTCCTGAAGATAGGGTCATCAGTATTAAACACAGTTTAGACACATTGACCGAACCCATGGCAGGACTAATGACAATCTGCCGCCATGGAATAAGAAAAGGAGTCTGCCATGTTGGATTTCAGGATACCAGATGTTTGTTTATGCTTTTATACTGCTTTTTAATCTAGATCCAGTTTTTTTTAAAGCTGTAACTAGTCATGCCTGTGTCGATGTAAGTAACCCCTTTATTGTTTCCCTTTTCTCCTTGATTTCTTAGTATTTCTATTCTGGACTTCCCATCATGTGTTGTCCATGAGTTGCCTGAGCTAACGGCTGAAAGCCTGGTAAGACAACTCTAGATGATGACAACCTTTCATCCACCGCCATATTCTTTCACAGGACAAGGATTGTCTGAATGACCGCTTATATAGCGTTTTTTTTTCATGTGCCGTACACTGAGGATGCTGTTATTAATCTTTAGACAATTTACCCTTGAAGGAGTTGTCTTTTAAAGACAAAAGAAAACTGGACCTGCACTGTGGTATTATATGGCAACCATCCAAATGAATGTAATACATGGAGGGGCTGGGCACTCCAGAGAGGGACCGCAGATACTCAGCAGCTCTCCTCTCTGGCTTATAGAGTGCATAGGAGCAGTGGCGTGCCTAGGGTATTGCGCACCCGGGGCGGGTCCTTTCTCTGGCAACCCCCCCTCACCCAATACGTTAAAAAATTGTACCCCCTCACAGTAGTATTGCCCTCATTGTACAAACTTCACGATTATTTTGTACAGATGTGTGCCCCCTCATAGTAGTTATACCCACATTGTGCCCTCTCACAGTAGTTAGGCCCACATTGTGCCCCCTCACACTTGTAATGCCCTCTTTGTGCCCCTTCACAGTAATAATCCCCATTGTGCCCCCTTTCTAGTAATAATGCCCACTGTGCCCCCTCCATAGGAAAAATGCCCACTGTGCACCCTTCACATTAGTAATGCTCTGTGCCCCCTCCAGAGTAGTAATGCCCTCTCTGCCCCCCTCCATAGTAAAAATGTCCCCTGTGCCCCCTCCAGAGTAGGAATGTCCCCTGTGCCCCCTCCAGAGTAGGAATGTCCCCTGTGCCCCCTCCAGAGTAGGAATGTCCCCTGTGCCCCCTCCAGAGTAGGAATGTCCCCTGTGCCCCCTCCAGAGTAGTAATGCCCCCTGTGCCCCTCCAGAGTAGTAATGCCCCCTCTGTATTAAAAAGTCCTCTCTTCTCTGCAGGCACAGATCGCTGTGCAGCAATGTGTGGGCGGAGCTTATGCAGATTTCCGGGCTGCAGGCTCCGCCCGCACTTTCCAGCAGCGCGATCCGTGCCTGCAGCCTGAATGGTGGAGCGGGGAGAAGTCTCTCTGCTCACCATTCAAAGCGCTGCGGGCCTGAGGGAGAGGAGGAGCGCGGGGAGGTGAGTGACAGGACCCAGCTCCCTGCGCTCCAGCAGTGAGCGCTTCCATCTGTATTGATGGAAGCGCTAATTGCTTCTGGCACCCCCTGAGAGCTGGCACTGGGGGCGGACCGCACCCCCACCTTAGTACGCCACTGCATAGGAGACAACCCTTTAAGCCATATTCAGGCAGACTTTTTAATAGCATCTATATAAGTTTATTTTAGCCACATTATGTACAAGTGAATGGCCGCTTATGAATATTCATAGTTGCATGCAGGTAGTGCACTGTGCATTTATGAAGCCCTGATGAATGTAATTTGTGATGTAATTGCAGATTGTCATTACATTGTGTGCATTTTTATGTGAAGCACCACAGTATTGACTATTCAGACTAGCCAACATGTTTGTGGTGAGGCACCCTTTGGAATCAGTGGCCACCTCAGTGATCTCACAATATGCAGGCTTTTCCATAGTACAAAAAATGATCTTTTGTTGCCACCAAGTGGCCAACCAGTGGTGCTGCAGTACATACCAATGCGAAATTGACAGCATATTTGCTTTTTATGTATCCTGCATTTTAGTTTATGCTAGGGGATATCATGTCTCATGATACATATAGCAGAGCATTTATTGCTTTAGGGTGTAATGTATGACTAGCTCTTTGCTATGTCAGTTTTTACTTGGTATATTGACTCAGAAATGGTGATGAGGAAGAACCATTAGCTAACTCTGCTACTTTTGGGTTATTACTTTACAATTTATCACCTCTTTCTGAAATGAATTAAATGCATTTAAGACCATATACATGTACTGTATATAGAGTACCATATTTTTCGCTTTATAAGACGCACCCCAGGTTTTAGACGTCGCATCAGATCAGACCCCCAGATCAGGAACTCTCATCAGACTTCCATGTCAGACTGTCATCAGACCTCGGATCAGACTTCCATGCCACACCTCTATCATACCTCCATGTCAAACCCCCATCAGACCTGAGATTAGGCTTCCATGCCAGAACCCTATGAGAACTCCCATGTCAGAACCCCATCAGACTCCAGATCAGACTTCCATGCCACACCTCTATCATACCTCCATGTCAAACCCCCATCAGACCTCAGATCAGACTTCCATGCCAGACCTCTATCATACCTCCATGTCCGATCCCCATCAGACCTCAGATCAGACGTCCATGCCAGACCTCTATTGTACCTCCATGTCCGATCCCCATCAGACCTCAGATCAGACGTCCATGCCAGACCTCTATCATACCTCCATGTCAGATCCCCATCAGACCTCAGATCAGACTTCCATGCCAGACCTCTATCATACCTCCATGTCAGATCCCCATCAGACCTCAGATTAGACTTCCATGCCAGAACCCTGAGACCTCCATGACAGACCCAAATCAGACTTTCATGCCAGACCTCTATCATACCTCCATGTCCGATCCCCATCAGACCTTAGATTAGACTTCCATGCCAGACCTCTATCATACCTCCATGTCCGATCCCCATCAGACCTCAGATTAGACTTCCATGCCAGAACCCTGAGACCTCCATGACAGACCCAAATCAGACTTTCATGCCAGACCTCTATCATACCTCCATGTCCGATCCCCATCAGACCTCAGATTAGACTTCCATGCCAGACCTCTATCATACCTCCATGTCCGATCCCCATCAGACCTCAGATTAGACTTCCATGCCAGAATCCTATGAGACCTCAATGACAGACCCCAATCAGACTTTCATGCCAGAATCCCACTAGACCTCAGATCAGAGATAAAATAAAGAACTTCACATACCTCTCCTGCTGCTACTCCTCTCCAGGTCCAGCGATCGCTCCTCCAGTCATACGCCCTTGTCCTCTCCGGCCCACGCTGCATTGTCACCTGACTGCGTGCAGCATCGGGTCATATTGTGCGCACATGTCCTGACAATGTATGCGGTCAGAGCCTGCAGTGCAGTGAGGCCCCAGAGAAGAAGACAAGGGAGGGTGAGTAGTGGCAGTGCTTCACCCGCTCTCTGCACACCCAGTACATACATAATAAATACATCCATAATGGAAGTGCTCACTAGTATTCGCTTTATAAGATGCACAGCCATTTTTTCCTCCATTGTTTTTTTTGGGGGGTGGCGTCTAATAAAGTGAAAAATATGGTATGTTTTTCTTGTGGAAAAAAGTGGTTTCTTGTAAATGCAAATCACTGCATGTTTTCAATGGATGCTAATGAGAAACTGCTACTTTTGTTACTAGGAAACCAAATTCCACACTTTTCAATGAAGAAATAAAAATGAGCAACAATCATGTATTCCTTCTTATTTCCTTGCAGGAATCGGGAGACAACAATCAGTTCTGCTGGAGAAATCTCTTTTCCTGTATTAATTTGCTTCGGATCCTAAACAAGCTCACTAAATGGAAGCATTCCCGCACCATGGTAAGTGCACAACAAGAAATAGTTGACTTCACTTGGTCATAGGTGATAAATACATGTTTACGTAATTGGGAGCAGCACTGCAGTTCTGTTCATGGCCACTACCCAGCCTTTGGCACTGTGCTGTTTTTCTTCCTTCTCCTGTGTGCAGCAACCTGTTCAATCAGCTGAGATGCCAGGAGTTGGACCCCCACCAATCTGATTTTGGTGATACATTCTAAGGATAGGTCATCAATATTGTAGTCCCAGAAAACCCTTTTAATAGACAATAGTGACTGTTTAATGCTTCTTAACTATGAATGAGTGAATCGGCTCATATGATTTGATTTGTTCATCAGATATAGCCCTTCAGCCCTTCCCTACTCCTGAAGAAGCTCGCCTGCCCCACTGTTTCAAGTAGCAGCGCAAGCGCTTAGGTTCTGCTTCCAATACCAGAGGAGGGGCATCACCACTAATCAGAAGTGTAGCAGCGCATGCACAATCAGTCCTCGGGTATCTTCACTTGTGCCGCTACCTGAAGCAGTAGCGCAGGTGTGACACTATCAGGGCTGGGCAATATCTGAAGAACCAATCGGTTCGCCCATCCCTCCTCTTCTCACTTCTTCTGTTGTCAGATGCTGGTGGTGTTTAAATCTGCCCCCATTCTAAAACGTGCGCTGAAGGTGAAGCAGGCAATGATGCAGCTATATGTGCTAAAACTTCTGAAGCTCCAGACCAAATACCTCGGCAGACAGTGGAGGAAGAGCAACATGAAAACTATGTCCGCCATCTACCAAATGGTGCGCCACAGAATGAATGACGACTGGGCTTATGGCAATGGTAAGTAGTTGTCAGCCTGGGGATAGTCCACATGACGTTGCACTCATGATGGAGATGTCCATGGAATCCATTTACCTTTATTGTTCTCACAATCCACCTGGTTGCCTGTCATCACAGAGCAGTCAGATGACTTATACATGGGCAGGGGTTTCTAGTTGTCATGTGTAGGTATATAACAGAGTGCCGTATTTAACATATGCGTCCTCACAAACTGAAATACATGCTGGTAGAGACTGAGAGGTATATGAATCCCATAGTACTCAGTTTTTCCATCCATTTCAGTAGGTACCTGACACTGTGATAGCATATGAACACTGGAGACACTCCACCTGCTGTACTCAAGCCAAGGCCCTGTAATGGGACAGGTTAGCTGTTGTCCCCAGCAGGAAAATGTACTGATAATTTAAGTTATTTAATAAATAGGTCCAGAATACTTTTCTAGACAATTTTTAGAAACTGTTGCAAATTCCCCGTTCCCTTAAAAAAATCTATAGGATCACATGATAAGTGTGTTTCTGCTGTTGCCACTAGAGGGAGCTCACTGCATAGGTATATTTACAGCTCTTATTCAACTGTAATAATACATTAATTTGCTACCACCCTAGTGTGGCAGAACTTCAGCTTTTCATCTGTTCAGAAAAAAACAAGTTGGGGGGAAGGGGTGTCCAAGTAGAAATCCGCCCCACCACCCCCCTCACCAAGTGCTTTCCTGAATCCCATGGACAACTCCGGGCATTTTGGCAAAACAAATGGGAAACTCTTATGCCCCTTTCACACGAGCGGGAGACTCGCATGTCTCCCGCAACGCATCTACAGGGCTGGACTGGGCACGGACAGGGATCACATATAATGCTATGCGATCCCTGTCAGTGCCGAGTCCAGCCCTGTAGATGCGTTGCGGGAGACATGCGAGTCTCCCGCTCGTGTGAAAGGGGCATTACAGTTAGTGTTTGTCCCATATAAAATATTCTAAAGTTTTCAAACAAGAACCTGGATCTGAATACTTTTGTAATTGCATGTCATTAAAAATTTAGTATAGGCACTGAGCTATTCAATAAAATGTATCTGTATAGTGCCACCTGCTGTTTGTTTGTTTTTTTCTTATTTCTTTGTCCTGCTCACCGAGAAGGCCGCACATGCTCAGTTTCATTCTTCAACTGCCTCCTGAGCTGTGATAGGGAGAGATGGGACACGCCTCCTGAGCTGTGATAGGGAGAGCATGGGCACGCCTCCTTAGCTGCAGCAGAAAAGACACTCCCCTTGAGCTGTCAGCTTGATATAAATGTAGCAGAGCAATGAATGTGGAGATCTCTGGATCCATGTGAGGTACAGGGCTGGTTGTAGCTTTTTTAGAAAGGTATCATCATGTACTATATGATGTCTGATTTTCATTTTTTACTTTAATCATGGGATAACCCCTTTAAGTTCTCAGGTCATATAGCTGGATGTGGACCAGAGCTAAAGCTTGTCATATGTAGATGCAGAGCAAAAATCAGGAGACACCATGACTGCAGAGACTAGCAGTGATTTCCAGCAGCAGAGTTTTTAGGCACAGAGTATTGAACATGAGGTGTCCCTATAAACATTTTAGATAATCATGGTAGAATGACAGAACTTTTTGGTAATGTTCTTTTTCTGTCCATTCCATTAGATATAGACGCTAGACCTTGGGACTTCCAGGCTGAAGAGTGCACCTTGCGGGGAAACATTGAGAGCTTCAACAATCGGAGATATGAGAAGAATCCGAACTGGGAGTTTGCCCCAGTAGATAACTGTTTGCAGAGTGTTGTGGGACAAAGTCTTGATCTCCCAGAAGATTTCCATTATACATACGAGCTCTGGCTGGAGAGGGAGGTGTTCTCCAACCCAATCCAGTGGGAAGACCTTCTACAGTATTCCTGACTAAAGACTGTGCGAATCACTCTCAGTCTTTCACTCGGTCCGCCGTTAGGATTGGAGCAGATCCATCTCAGGTCACTTCTCACAGTGGCACGCTAACTAATATAGCTATAGATCAGGGGAACTATAAATTTAACCCTATCATGTCTGCAGGGATTCAGTTAGAAGCTGAGATAGCAGCAGAACTGTGTGTGTCTAATCCTGTAACCCTACACCGAGCTGCCTACCCAACGTTTAGTCAGGGCCACAAGGAGAAGGTCTCAGATTGCTACCTCTGTATAGTAGCACAGCACTGATATAATCATGATGTATATAATTATAGATCCTAAATAGGACCTGTCACCTCTCCTGACATGTCTGCTATGGTAACTACTTGCATTCCCCATATAATATCAATTTCGGAGCATCTATACGTGTTGTGCCATTCCTGTATTATTCCTGTTAGACGTTAATGAATTGCTAGCACTTTGCAATGAAGGTTCAGATGGGGGGTGTCCCAGCACTGTCTGACACTATCCAATCTGTGTTCACAGTGTCAGATTATGCAAGGACTCACTCCCATCTGGTAACACCCATTCATTGCAAAGTGTTAGCAATTCATTCATAACTTCTAGCAGGAATAATAAAGGAATGACACAACGTACAGACATAAGAATAGATGCTCCAGAATTGTTATTACATGGGGAATGGAAGTAGTTACTAAAACAGACATGTCAGGAGAGTTAAAGGAGTTCCTGGTTTTAGCCATTCAAACTTATTCATTATATAGTGAGAAAACGTATCTACTTTATATAACAATTCCTCACTGTTTTCAGGACTTCTGCTTGTAGTCACTGAATGTGAACCTTTTTCGGTTTAGTCCCTGAGGCTAAGAATCTGTCCTGGCCACATGATGATCGCACAGGTGCCCACCTCCTTACAGTACAGATATATGAGCTATGTCTTGTAATAAGCCCTGCGCCCTCTGTGTCCACAACATGGCCAAGACGGATATTATCAGCTGGGAGAAAACCATGAATGTTCACATTCAGTGACTAAAAGCAGAGATCAGGAAAACCGTGAGGAATCTATGCACAAAGCATACAAGAAAACTGCTTCACTTTCATTGTACAATCAGTACGTTTTATGTGCTACGACTGGTCTGCCCCTTCAAACACACTGGGGCACATTTACAAATGGACTTGAGACACTTTTAGATGTAAAGTGTCACAAGTCCCCTTTTCTCTCTGGCCTTGTGACACAATTTTGGCACGCAGCCGGTTTTACGCCTTGTACACCAGTTGGGTGCCAGCCCTGGCAAATTTACATACAGGTGCAAATGTTAGCTTAACACTACGCCACCCAGGGGCTGGCGTAATTTTTTACTTCAGCGCAAAGACTGCCACAGATGCGCCTAATTTACGACGAGTCGTAAATTAGAGGGATCTTAGGGCAGCGCAGAGAGGGAAACTAAGACCGGCGTAAAAAGCCAGTTTTAGTAAATGTGATCACTGTGCCCAAGGATCACGTAATCCTTCTTTAGCGGCACAAATGGCGTCAGTTAGTTACCCAGCAGAACCTGTAGGAGATAAGTCAGCAGACCATCATTTACATTTTATCCATTGCATTTTCAAGTCTCAAACACTGATTTGTTAAAGGGTACTCTAGCAGAAACTCCCTGTTTCCATCAGTGCCCAAGACTTTGAATGAAGCTGCAAGGTGCTCAGTCGCTGCGCCATACCTCCCAGTTGCAGCCATGTGGCTGGGGGAGGGGCAGTCGGAGTCCCACCAATCTAGAATTTATCACCTATCCAGTGGATGGCTAATGAATGCTTCTCGCTAGAGTACCCCTATAATTTCACACTGTACATTGCCTGATAGCCTTTAGAAAGTCTTTTACCTTTACGTTTAGTATTTTCTACTTAAAGATGCAAACAAATGGCCAATACCAATGCATTTGAAAGCGCTCTTATGGTGAGCTGACTTTGGGGAGTCCCATCCGTCCGTCAGCTGTTCTTTTCAGGGGTAGCAAAGAAGAAACGAAGAATTAATTCAAATCAAAGGGGTGTCCATGTAATGCACAGACAATCCAGGTCCTCCAGCTTTTTTTTTTTTTTTTTTGATGGATCCTGGTTCATATGTCCCAGTATGAAAGAGACTTGTCTACAGCATCCCTAAAAAAGGGAACCTGCCGCCATGAAAGTTCTGTCCAGTCTACCAGCAGCATGTTATAAAGCAGGCAGAGCCGAGTAGGTGAATATATAGTCCCTGCTTGTTATGTGCTTAGGAGTCCAGTGGGCGGAGTGACAGCCTTCTCTGTATGAGGCTGCAGGCTCACTGGACTCCTCAGGTCAGAATGAGCAGAGATTTCAGTGAATAAATGACACGTTTTACTGAATATTTTCCTATAAAACTATCAACCTGCTCAGCTCCTCCTGCTATATAACATGCTACTGGTAGGATGTTCAAGGTGATAGGTTTTTCATCAGGGGGTAGATATCCAAAGAGCTGAATAAAGGGTTGTGAAATCAGCCAAGAACCTCTGGACGGATAGTATTTCAGTGGTTTCTGTATCTACTAGATCTTCAGAGGGTTCACCAAATGCCTTCAGTCCTCTATGCTACCTGTTAGACCTCATTCAGACATCCGTGGAGCACGGTCTGTGAAAACCCAGACTGTGCTCCTTCTGAGTGCAGGAGCACATGGCGTCATTGGTTGCTATGACGCCGTGTGCTTTGTGCAGCCGCCGCTGTACAGTAATACACTCGATACGAGTGTACTGTACAGTGGCTGCCGCACGAAGCGCCCAGCGTTGAATGATGTCTGAATGAGGCCTTAGGGAGGATTTTTATAATGTTAATAATATTAAATTAACACTGTTGCTTCACATTCCTAGAGTGAAATTTTATTTTGGATTTTGGAAAGGAGATTTGGAGTCACTCCAGGTTCACAGACTGCTGGAGGATGCACCTAATATTATGACGAGGCATGCGAGGGACTATCAAAGACCAGTGTAAAAAGTCAATCTTTGATAAATGACCCCCAGTGACCATTTAAAGAAGAACTCCCGCAAAAAATTGTATTCCATGTCCTGCTAGAAATGTACATGATGTAATCTGTAGTGAATGTCATTTTCTTACCAGTGTCTGAATTTTTGACTTCTATCATCCTGAAGTTTCTTATCTGTGTCATGTGACCAGCAATTAGACCCACCAACTCACGCAACACCTTATGTGTGGACAGGAAGTCTAATTTTCTATGCATTCCTATGGAAGCCTCACTTTCAGTCTCATAGGAATGAATAGAGCAGTTACTGGCTTTCTGTCCTGGGTCAGTTGGAGGTCAGGGAGTTGGTCACATGACCCAGCTACAATAAGAAGAGAGGTTATTACTCACAATTACATTCACTGATGAGAAGATGACATTCATTACAGATTATATCATGCACCTTTCTAACAGGTCAGAGAATAAAAGTTTTGCGGGAGTTCTTCTTTAACTTAAAGGGGATGTCCGCTTTTGTAATATTGATGACCTATCCTCCGGATAGGTCATCAATATCAGATTGGCGGGGGTCTGATTGCCGGCCCACCTGCCAGTCAGCTGTTTGAAGAGAACGCAACCCTCATATGAGCACTGCCTTCTCTTCACTGTTTACCGTCAATATTGCAGGTGTAATTACAAATTTAGCGTCCCTGTTCATTTCAATGGGAGGAGTTGTGCCATTGAATTGAATGAGGATGGCACAGTTGTAATTACGCCTGCAATATTGATGGTGAGCAGGTAAACAGTGAAGAGAAGGCAGCGCTCATATGAGGGTTGCGTTCTCTTCAAACAGCTGATCAATGGGGTGTCAGCATTCAGACTCCCACTGATCTGATATTGATTACCTATCCTCAGGATTGGCCATAGACCTTACAGGGAAATTTCCTGGTGGGCCGATGCATGGGGGCTGCCCAAGCCCTCTTCTCTGCCACTGGCCTGGTACATAATGAGCTCTCACCAGTAATTAACGCTGTGAGAATCAGGTGCTCATGTACCCGGCCAGCGACCACTCCTGAATTCCACTGCTGTGGCCCGCGTCTCACTTCGTAAGCCCCGTACACCATATGTTAATCAGAGAAAACTGGAGGAGGAGGACAGAAAATGGCATCTCTTGATGGCCCCAACAGCTGGTTCTGGAGGGACAGTATTTTGCACTATGGTATTGCTGACCCTGTCTAATTGTGTGTTCCCTACCTTCTCTCAATTTGGACCCCTCCCCCACAACATGCGTTCACTTTTAGGATTTTTTTCCAGGGCTATTTTAACCCTTTCTACCCTGGAGGTTTTTTCGGTTTTGCGTTTTCGTTTTGCGCTCCCTGCCTTGATACAGCCATAACTGTTTTATTTTTCTGTTCACACAGCTGTATGAGGGCTTTTGACGCTTTTTTCCGTTTCGCTGTTTTCCGTATGGGAAATAATTTTTTATATTTTTATAATATGGGCGTTTTCGCACACGGCGATACCCATAATGTGTATTTTTTAAATATTTTTATTTTCAGGAAAGGGGGGTGATTTAAACTTTTACGTTTTTTTATTTATTTTTTTAACTTTGTTTATTTTTACACTTTTTTTTAATAGTTCTCATGGGGAACTATAACTAGCAATCATTTGATTGCTTATATTATAGACTCCAATGCACTTACATTGGAGTCTATGATGATTGTAGTGCTTTCCTATGGAGCCCTATTACAGGCAAGGGCTCCATAGGAAAGTCTTTGCAGCAGCCTGCCGTCAGGGGCTGCTGCAGGCATGCTCCGGCTCCTCCGATCGCCACGCGGGGAAGCCAGAGCAACACTGGAAGCGTGCGCTTTTAGTGTTTGCCACCTTCGGGTGCCGCGGTCAGGCTTGACGGCGGCACCTAAGGGGTTAAATGTCCGCGATCGGCATTGCTGCCGGTCGCGGACATTAGCCGTGGGTGTCTGCTATTGGGAAAAGCAGTACGGCGCTGGTCGGGAAGGAGTTAAGTTCCCTCCCCTGCCCCCAGCAATAACTGTTTGAAGGGGTCCCTGTACTCCTGCGAGCGCTGCTTCCTCGTCCGTGTTTACCTGTGCGTTGCCTGCTTTGCAGCGGGGAGCAGTATAATTACAACTGCTCCGTGAATAGGGCGAGTAGTTGTAGGTACACTGCCCCAATGCTACAAAGGAGACGATGGAGAAGTGAACGGTGAGGCTTTGTGCACATGGCTGTGTCCGTGTTATGGTCCACAATCAATGGATCTGTTAAATACAGATACCTTCCATGTACACTCTGCATTTTTCTTACTCCCATCAATAGAAAGGACTACTCCCATCTGCAATACGTACAGACATGTTCTATCATTTGGGGAATGGTCAAACAGATTTGCAAAAAAAATCTGATGTGTGCATGGCCCCATAGACATGAATAGTTCAGTGTGCTAACTGCAAAAAATGCTGATAAACTGCAGATGGACTAAAAAAAATCTGATGTGTGCATGAGGCTGATATGGAATGAGTCAGGGTCTGTTCAGGGAAAAAATGATGGTTTTGATGCAGGGTTTAGGCTACTTTCACACTCTACTGGCAAAAAAATGTTTCCCTTTAGTCCTCATGTATTCTGAATGGAAAGAGATCCGTTCAGGAGGCATCAGGATGTCCTCCGTTCTGGCAGCTGCAAACTGCGTTTTTGTGTTTGGTCTTGAAAACAGAACAAAATAGATCAGTCACCAAAAACAATGTAAGTCAATGGTGACGGATCCCTTGTTTATGCAGCCTAAAAACTGGATCCGTCACCATTGACTTTCAATGTATTTAGTGACGGATCTGGTTTTTTTTCAGTTTTGATTTCACACAACCGCCTCCTAACGGGTGCATTCTGATGGCCAAAATCAAAACGGATCTGTTTAATTCCGGTATCCTCTGCCAGATCTCAATACCGGAATTAACAACGCAAGTGTGAAATAGGCCTTTATCAGTTTTGTCTGCAATTCAGTCACAGAATTCGTCAAAAATAGCAAAGAGAAAAGTTATGTGCATTCAGCCTAAGGAGCAGACCACAAAGTCATTTTTCCTGACGTCTGTGTCATCACTATGGATTTGCTGCACATTCCTCTGATTGCATGGCACTGAATGAAGTCCATGATGACGCTGCACACCCTTTCCATACCAGACATGCTGCAGCTTTCAATATCCACAGAGGATTTTTTTTATGTTGTGAGGGAATGGAGTTTGTAAAACCCTATTCACTAACATTGTCCTGGCCATTGTTCAGTCATTTCAGCGCTGGAACAAATGCAATGTGTGAACTTGCCCTAAACCCCCACTTCATGGTCAAATCACATTTTTAGTAAAAATTTGCATAAAAGAATGGGAAAAAATTGCAATTTGACAGTGACGTCACTAAAGTGCTTTCCTGTCAACTTAGGCCACATTGGTGTCTGGGGTGGAGGTGTCAGTAGTTTAATGGAAACCTCTCAGACCCCATCATAGTCAAAGGGTCCAACATATGAAGACCAGGCGCTTCCATTTCTTTTCCTAGACCGCAACAGAAAACTTTGGTGATGTGAACCTAGCCTAAGGGTATATTCACATGCAGCAGATTTGTTGGCACTGACGCATGCATGGCCAACCTGCGGCTCTCCAGCTGTTGCACAACTACAATTCCCACCATGCCCTGCTGTGGGCTGATAGCTCTAGGTAGTCTGGGCATGCTGGGAGTTGTAGTTGTGCAACAGCAGGAGGGACGCAGGTTGGGCATACTGGAAACCATGCACATGCAGTTATGGATCTGATTTTCAGTTGCAATTTTTTCTACAACAAATCTGTGTGTAAGAATACTCTGTGGCTAGGCTCACACCACACACCTCTAAGCTCTTGTGAAACCTATTGTTTTATTCAGTTCATAATGAGGAAGCACACAGTAAGAATACATATGTACTATATTAGACCGCGGCTGCTGCTTAATCATGGCACCGCAACCGTTACACAATGTGACCAAAACCAAACATTCTCAAAGTCTCCGCCCACGGACTGCTCACACGTGACCGCCGTATCCGGGAACTGAAGGACGTGTGTGGGCGGGGTCACTCGTCACCAAGACAACCGTTCCACGCTGAGACACATTGGTAGCTAAGGCAACAGACCCGTAGGACACAGCAAGGAGGAAGAAACGTGCAATCACCGGAGACACCGAGCCCTGGTGAGCAGCCCGCCCTGTGACAGTGTACATGGCACACTTTCCCTTCTGCCCGAAAACAAAACATAATCTAACAGCCGTTTGCCCTGATTGGGTATCAGTGTGTGCCATCCAACAGCCTGAGCTCAGCAGTTTTTTCTATGGTGACAGTTATTAATGTGCTTCTCAAAAAGTATTCCCTAGGCAGCATGTCCTCCTCCACTAACTTTGGGGGGAATTTCAGTTTTCTGGCTTAAAAAAGTCTTAAGTGTTTGCAACTTTTTAAACGCCAATGCTCCTAAATCTAACCCCTTAACACTTTCCCGAAAAAAGGTGTGGAGAGGGAGCGGGGCCAATGGGCTTGTAGAATTATTTTTTTACGTTTTCTGCCATAAAAGAGAACTGAAATCTACAGCAGTTTGGAACTATGTAGATTTAAAGGGGTGATCCAGTTATATTTTTTCACCTCTGCACAGTGGTAAGTCTAACAAGAGTAGGATGTCCATGATTTTTTTTATCCTTACTGGACAAGCGCTGCGCTTCTGGTATAATTCTATAGCGGGCACTGATTACGTTGGGCATGTGATCCTAGCCCCGTTTCAACCCATAATGCTTGCAGGTTGTGCGGGCGCACTCAGGCACTACATGCCCCCCAAAATAAAGAACATAATAAAAAGTGATCACAAAGTCATATGTACCCTATCCCCCATTCACATGACAGTATCCACTTTGTAGTCCACAAATAGTTTTATATACCGTATAATATATATATATATATATATATATATATATATATATATATATATACACACACACGCACACATTTTTGTATACCTGTAAAGGCGCCATGTCATTTATAATGCACAGTGAAAAAAAAGTGCATAACTGATGTACAGGATCTGTTTTTCTTTCTTTTTCTGACAGATCAGAAGAATTCAAAAATATCAATGATGTGAACTCCCCCTTATTAGTATTATAAGAGGGGCTGTGGCACAACTCACTACATAGGAAGACCATACTATACATTTATATAGCTATAACCTAGACCACAGCACAGTACAGAGATTGTGACCACTCACCGACCTCCCTTGGGACACCGCCCCCCCCTTGGGACAATCTAAATTGCAAATTAAATTATCAGTATGTTTTCGGAGTCTGAGAAGAGACAGGAGTACCCTGAAGAAACCCCCCATCCCCCCAAAAAAACACAGGGACAAGACAAACTCCATGCAGCACAACCTCTGAACTACCCTGCTACCTACAAGAGACACCAGCCTCTCCATAACTTCGGGGGATCCTCCACCAGTTCTAAATGTAAGACAGCTTCCGAGCTTTCTTACATTTAAACCTTTTTCTATGCCTGAAACAGGCACAGAAAATGGTAAATTATACGGGCCTACCGACCCCTGCCCATGCCACACCCCTTTTTTAGACCTGACGTGAGTGGGGAGAAGTCACATATTGCGGCACAATCTTGTGTTGCAATCTGCATCTGAAATACATCTAATTTAGGCATAGGACACTGCTGTGACTATTGGAAGGAAGAGGGAGGACACTGCTGTGACTATTGGAAGGAAGAGGGAGGACACTGCTGGGACTATTGGAAGGAAGAGGAAACACTGCTGGGACTATTGGAAGGAAGAGGGAGGACACTGCTGGGACTATTGGGAGGAAGAGGAAACACTGCTGGGACTATTGGAAGGAAGAGGGAGGACACTGCTGGGACTATTGGGAGGAAGAGGGAGGACACTGCTGGGACTATTGGAAAGAAGAGGAAACACTGCTGGGACTATTGGAAGGAAGAGGGAGGACACTGCTGGGACTATTGGAAGGAAGAGGGAGGACACTGCTGGGACTATTGGGAGGAAGAGGGAGGACACTGCTGGGACTATTGGAAAGAAGAGGAAACACTGCTGGGACTATTGGAAGGAAGAGGGAGGACACTGCTGGGACTATTGGAAGGAAGAGGGAGGACACTGCTGGGACTATTGGAAGGAAGAGGGAGGACACTGCTGGGACTATTGGGAGGAAGAGGGAGGACACTGCTGGGATGTACAGTTGCACTTTGCTATGGTTTGATGTGATTACTCTTCTGTAACTTGAACTTCCAGCACTATAGATCCTTATGATGCTGTTAGTTCACATGAACCAGGATTTGTATCCGTAATGCACTCATGTGAAATTACCTTAAGGCCAGGTTCACAGGGCTAAGTTATTAAGCATTCTGTGTCTATAGTCTCCTGACTAAATCCAGGAGGAATGACTGCATTACATTCAAGCCTAAGTATAGTGATGGGAGATATATATATATATATATATATATATATATATATATATATATATATACATACTACTCACAAAAAGTTAGGGATATTTGGCTTGTGGGTGAAATGTCAGGATGAACCTAAAATGCACCAAATTCACAATGCAGAACTGATGTGTGAAAAAAAACGCTCATGTACACAGATCCATTGAAATGAACGGGTCACGATTCAGTTCACTTCACGCATCGCACTAGTGTGAAAGGGGCCTAATGGTGAACACTCTTGTTCTTCCAGATTTTTTAATAATTGTATATGTGTCGTTGCTCAGATCAGTTTATTATACAATTACTTGTGTCTTGCATTAGTTTTATGCTTATGGGTTTTTTTCTGCATTAGTTTTATAAAAAAAATTTCTTTTTCATAGGATGTGATATTATGAAAATATAGCCATTGTCCAAGGTGCTTTGGGCTAACAAGAATGGTAAGGAGATGTTCTTCTGATTTACTAAACTTCCTATAGGTTTCTGACTGTATAGCAAAAATTATGAGCTGCAACTGTGTAACACCTATCGCACACAGCATAAGGCTACATTCATAAGGCAAGGCTAAAATTGCGGAACGGATGTGGACCCATTCATACGGTCGTGTACGGTTGACAATAGACAAAAACCATCCATTGCCAAAGCACTGTCATCAAAAGGCAAAGGCCTTGTTATGTACATCAGTATGGAGACCAGACCAAACCTCTGGATGATCTGCTCAGCAAAAACACATTTTCCTTAGAAATTTGTGAGTGTTGCATTTCTAGTCTCAAAGAACATCTCTTGATAATCTCTCTTCTCTTCTCAGCAGGATGTGCCATCACTTATGGTCAGTGAGGGTCTGCCTTCTGGGACCTGAGAATGAAGGGGACATTGTGGTTAAACTCTCTATTCCCTTGTAACAGTGTGTCTATCCACATAGAAACATAGAAGATTGACGGCAGAAAAAGACCACCTGGTCCATCTAGTCTGCCCTTTTATTATCCTTTTATTGTTATCTTAGGATAGATACATGTTTATCCCAGGCATGTTTAAATTCAGTTACTGTGGATTTATCAACCACCTCTGCTGGAAGTTTGTTCCAAGCTTCTACTACTCTTTCAGTGAAATAATATTTTCTAATGTTGTTCTTGATTTTTGCCCCAACTAACTTCAGATTGTGCCCCCTTGTTCTTGTGTTCAGTTTCTTATTAATAACCCTTCCCTCCTGAACTTTATTCAGTCCTTTAACATATTTAAAGGTTTCAATCATGTCCCCCCTTTCTCTTCTTTCCTCCAGACTATACATATTAAGAACTCGGAGTCTTTCTTGATAAGTTCTATGTTTTAACAGAGCAGGACCCAGAACAGATCCTTGTGGCACCCCACTTGTAACCAGCCTCTGCTCAGAATACACTCCATTAACAACAACCCTCTGGTATCTGTCCTTCAGCCAACTGCAGATCCACTGAATTATCCAGGGGTTAAGTCCAATTTTTGATAACTTCTCTATCAGCTCTTTATGGGGAACCGTATCGAAAGCTTTACTAAAATCCAGGTAGGCGATATCCACAGCACCACCTTCATCCAGCACTTTAGTTACATAGTCAAAGAAATCAATGAGATTAGTCTGACATGATCGGCCCTCAGTAAAGCCATGCTGGTTTGGGTCCATCAAGTTGTTTGTTCTTAGATGGTCAATTATCTTCTTTTTTAGAAGAGTCTCCATCATTTTTACCACTACAGATGTCAAGCTGACTGGCCTATAGTTACTAGCTTCTTCTCTACTACTCTTCTTGTGAATAGGTACAACATTTGCCAATCTACAAGCATCAGAAGCATCTCCTGTATGAGGGACTGATTATACAGATCAGACGGGACAACAATCACAGATCGGAGTTCTTTAAGAACTTTGGGGTGGATAAAATCCAGACCCATTGCCTTATTTAACTTTAGCTGGACAAGTTCCTCTAGAACATCGGCCTCTGAAAACACTGGGGCTGAAACCTTACAACTAGAGGCAATGCTATGTCCAGCCATGTTCTGATTATGAAAGTCGCCATCTGAAAAAACTGAGCAGAAGTAGTTATTCAGATGGTCAGCGACCGCCTTATCCCCATCTATATACAGATTTTTTCCATTGCTAAGTTTTGTAATGCCGCAGTTTTTCTTCTTCCTGTCACTAATATATCTGAAGAAGGTTTTATTACCCTCCTTAACAGATTTGGCCATTTCTTCCTCCTTTGAAGCTTTAGCAGCATTAATGATCTGTTTTGTCTTCTTCTGTATAATTTTATACACTTCTCTGTCCGCTACACTTCCAGACTCTTTATACCTCTTATAGGCAGACTTTTTATCATTCACTATAGCTCTTACCTCTCTAGTAAACCATAGTGGATTTCTCTTTCTTTTCCTTTTACTAATTTGTCTAACATATAGTCTAGTTGCCTTTAAAGGGTTTCTGTCACCAGTTTTGGGCACATAAAACAGGATGACATTTGCAATGTGCAAATGTCACCTGATGCCCAAACTGGTAATAATTTTTTTACTGGTGCCCCCGTTTTTTGTAATAAATGAACTTTTGTAATATGTAAATTAATCTCACTAGGTGCAAGGGGCGGTAACCCTGCACCTAGGAGCGCCGTTTCCCTACCTTTATTCACGCCCCCTTTTCTTGTGATGGACAGGGCCAGGCAGCTCGCTCTATGTGCTCCTGGCCCTGTCCGTGCTGGAAATCCCGCGCCTGCGCCGTGCGGACTTCATTCGGCGCAGGCGCAGTGAGTGCCGATGGCTGCCGGGCTTCCTCACTGCGCCTGCGCCGCCTTCTCTTCCGGGTGTACTGTGACGTCATCGGCGCAGGCGCAGTGAGGAAGCCGGGAGCCCGGCAGCCATCGGCACTCACTGCGCCGAATGAAGTCCGCACGGCGCAGGCGCGGGATTTCCAGCACGGACAGGGCCAGGAGCACATAGAGCGAGCTGCCTGGCCCTGTCCATCACAAGAAAAGGGGGCGTGAATAAAGGTAGGGAAACAGCGCTCCTAGGTGCAGGGTTACCGCCCCTTGCACCTAGTGAGATTAATTTACATATTACAAAAGTTCATTTATTACAAAAACGGGGGCACCAGTAAAAAAATTATTACCAGTTTGGGCATCAGGTGACATTTGCACATTGCAAATGTCATCCTGTTTTATATGCCCAACACTGGTGACAGAAACCCTTTAAGAGGACTTCTTTAAATGCCTTCCACTGAGCACTCGCTCTTGCTGTTTTATCCCACCCTTTTAATTCTTTCTTTACATATTCTCCCATAACCTCAAACTTGGTCTTTGTAAAATCCAATACTTTGGTTGCAGAATGGGATTTCTCACAGTCAGTTTGGACTTCGAACCACAAACATTGGTGGTCACTGGAACCTAGATTTTCTCCCACCTTCACCTCAGATACCAGATCCCCATTTGTAAATACTAGATCTAGGATATTTTCACCTCTAGTTGGCGCTTTCACCAACTGTTTTAGGGACATCCCCGTCAGGGCCTCTACTATGTTCCTACTTTTTCATGTGGACGCACAAGGGATATTCCAATCAACATCCGGCATGTTGAAGTCTCCCA
Organism: Rhinella marina; assembly: GCA_900303285.1. Taxonomy (NCBI): domain Eukaryota; kingdom Metazoa; phylum Chordata; class Amphibia; order Anura; family Bufonidae; genus Rhinella; species Rhinella marina. The sequence goes on along the minus strand of ONZH01028138.1, from coordinate 614,703 downwards.
TAACTACAATATCTCCCTTTACTGCCATTTGGGTAATCTCGTCCACCAGCATAATGTCATGCTCTTCAGATTGCCCTGGAGGCCTATAGATAGCACCTACTCTGGTAACAGATCCCTTTTTATTTTGCAAGCAGACCCAGAGAGTCTCCAACTCCTTACATGAATTTTGGATCACTGTTGATCTTATGGTATCTTTAACATAAATGGCGACCCCACCCCCCCTTTTCTCCACCCTATCTTTCCTATACAGAGTGTATCCTGGGATGGCTGTTTCCCAGTCATTCCAATCTCTGAACCATGTCTCTGTTATTACAACCAAGTCCAAATTATCTCTACAAACTATTGATATTAGCTCGCAGAGCTTGTTGCCTAAACTGCGAGTATTTGTACACATTACATGAAGAACATTACATTTATCACCAACAACTCCATCTACCTCCCTGACAACATTACCAACATCATCCACCGCACTAACATCAGTATCTAAAGCACCAGCGACCACTTCATCTGCACCAACAACTGTATCTACCACACTAACAGATTGCTTGTCAAGACGCTCAATACCCTGGTTCACCAAAACTGTTCGGGGACAGAAATCATTCTCCTCAATAAAATTCCTGTCCCCTCCATCTAGTTTAAATGCCTGTCGAAAAAACATCTGAACTCTTCTCCAAGTACCTCAGTGCCTTTGTTTGACGGGTGCAGACCATCTCTCTTGTACATGTCCTTACTTCTCCACCTACTAACATTGTGACTAACAAACCCAAAACCTTCATCTTTACACCACTGCCTTAGCCAACCATTGAACTTCAGGATACGACATGCCTTAATATTTTGAGAGCTGACTGGTAAAATCTCTGAAAAAGTAATGGAATCTGTCATTCTGCTTAGCTCCAGGCTGAGACTTTGAAATTCCATTTTCACCACATCAACATTTTTCTGGGACAAATCGTTTGTACCGAGATGAATAACCAGATCAACTTCAGTCTCCTTTGTTGCAGCCTTAACAATATTTGTGATCCGTCTTTTATCCCTGCTTGTAGTAGCACCAGGAAGACATCTCACCTCCTTCAGTCCATCCTCATTCTGACCTAAAGCAACACCTCTAACAATCGAGTCATAGATATGTCGTTCAAGTGAATGGGGCTGGCTGTAGTTCCCTTTACATCCAGGTGGTCAGTAGAACCGCTATGTGGGGGGAAAGGGAACACAGCACTATATCAGCACTGGCTTCTTCATTCTGGTCCTAGAGGTCGGACCCCCACGACCATAAGGGGATGGCATACCTTAGTAATACTCCTATACTTCATGAAATGGAACAATCCCTTTAATGTCAGGTGAGATTTACAATGTCAGTATGAATAACAATACTTAAAAAAACCCTCATCCTACCATATACTAAGAATTTCCATTTATTTGTCCACTTTACAATGTCCCTAGTGAAATGACTCCAAAAACTATTTTTCTGATTTGATAAAAATCCTCATCCTAGGTAAAGTGACATCCAGAGGTCATGTGACAACCCCGTTCAATGGCTATAGAGCTATACATGTACAAGGGTAGAATTATAGGGAACCTGTCATCAGGCTCATGCTGCCCAGACCATGATGACAGGTTCCCTTTAGTGGGTGGGTTAGTGACGTACTGACTTGCACATGATTTGTTAAAGGGGTTATCCGACACTAACAAATGTCCTCCCATACTCTCATATGCCGGGCCCCTGCACCGCCGTAGCTGCTTCTCCCTATACACTAATGAAAACATCCGGGGGGTGGGGGTGGTACAAGACAGTACATTAGCAAGTTACTTATTTGAATAAATTCTGCAAAACATTTATGTGTGTATTAAGAGACGTTTTACAGTATCAATATATCTGTCTTGTGACTTGCTTAAAGTGGTTCTCCAATAATGGTTTAAAATGGCTGCCAGTAACCTTCTCTAGTATGTGAGCAGGAACGGTTCCAACCACTTATAGAGCTGCCTAGGGGGGATGATGGTACGGGGCGTCACTACTTTGCCCCACAATATATGGTAATGATGTGATATTGCCTATGATATGCCATCATGGCTGAGCAGCCTGACAGGAACACTCACCAATATGTAGTATATGTAAAAGCCAGAGCGTAATGTGTAGTGAGGCCATCCGCTCACCCCTAGGCAGCTCTGCAAGTGGAGGCAACCAGCCCAGCTCACATTCTAGGACAGGTTGCCTTTGGCCATTATAAATCATTCCCGGAGAACCCCTTTAAATGCATTATATTAAAAGGGTATTCTCATCATAGATAATGGGGGCATATCGCTAGGATATGACCCCATTGTCTTATAGGTGCGGGTCCCACACCTATATCGAGATCGGAGGGAGGAGTGCTGTGCCCCGCTGCTCCCATAGAAGTGAATGGGCGACCACCGCTCCCATTCATTTCAATCTAGCGGACGAAAATAGCCAAGCCTGCCCTCGGCTATTTTCAGCGGCCCCATAGAAATGAATGGAGGGCGGCTGCGCATGCGCAGTGTGCCCTCCTTTACTTTGGGGGTTCCATTCTCGATATAGGTGTGGGTCCCGGGTCCTATAGGACAATGGGGGCATATCCTAGTGATAAGCCCCCATTGTCCAAGATGAGACAACCCCTTTAACCATATTTTTATACATCGTCATTTTATGTGTTTCAGCCAACGAAAAGTGCCAAATCCAAGAGCTCAGCAAAGTCCCACAGCAAAGGAAAGAAGTCAAAGAAATCAAAGAAAAGTAAAGAACCTAAGCCTGAGGTGGACATCCTTAGTCCAGCCGCCATGCTGAACGCTTACTACATCTCCCATAATGCTGTGGACTGCCTGGAATTTCGAGGCTTTGGCTGGTCTGGAGCTCCAAAAAAGAAAGGAAAAAAGGGAAAAGGAAAGAAAAAGAAATAGTTCTCACCAATCACAATAACATCTCGTGAGCGTTTGGTGCCAAATATGAAAAATCTGTGTTTATAGAACTGGTGTCCAGTTTACATTGTAGTTAGTAGTAGTATTACCATTGTCAGTTAGGTTTTTTGTGAGAACATTAAAATTGTGAGGACTTGCCAACATAATATGCATATCTGTAAATGTGTGACTTAGCATCTCTGTGACCATTTATAAAAACCTATTAAAGACAACCTACCGTACATGAAGTAATAATAAAGCTGTAATACACAGTACACACGTCAAGGTCATGAGAAAAACTGTAGAGCCACTACATGTATAGCCAGCCACAACAACTTATCTTGCCAACAGTATATCGGTTATATGTGGAAAGATGGCAGAGCAGTAAAATATTGGACTTTTCAATTATATTGCTTTTCTTTTTACCCTCTCAAGCAGGAGCCAGCTGTGAATATGGCACTTTCTGTTTTATTGTCCCTCTTGGATTTTCATTCGCAAGTGCTCGGCCCGGTTTAGGCCTCTTTCACACGGGAGTCACGGATTCAGTCCGGAAAATCCGCACTGCATCCGCACCAATCCGCATGCAATCGCAGTCAGTTTTGGGCTGCGTGAAAAACGCAGAATATAGAACATGCTGTGATTTTCACGCAACAGCGAACTGATGCGTGAAAAACATTGCTCATGTGAAAAGACCCATTGAAATGAATGAGTCCGGATTCAGTGCGGGTTCAATGTGTTCGCATCACGCATTGCACCTGCGCGGAAATCTCGCCCGTTTGAAAGGGGCCTTATACTCACTCACTATATGGACATTAGAAACACCAGTGCAAATAACTCTATTAGGCCCCTTTCAGACAAGCAGGTGTCACGCTGCGGACTCATAACGTAGCTCCTGTCCTGAATTTCTAGCACTGCCGGTGTCACATAGCATTATACTGAATTATGATCCTACGTAACCCTTAGGCCCCATTCAGACGACCGCGTTTCACTGTATGGCAGCGGCCTCAGGAAGTGCACGGCGTCATAGCAACCAATGACGCCGTGCGCTCCCGTCCTCTGGGGGAGCACAGGCCGGGCTTTCGCAGCCCGTATCGGGCCATGAAACACGTTCTTCTGAATGGGGCCTTAGAGTTATGTAATGTATTGGATAACACTGACATGATGCTGTCACTGCAATACAATACATTCCAGAACTGTAAGGATTACATAGGATCATAAATCAATATAATGCTATGTGACCCCGGCAGTGCTGGAAGTTCAGGACGGGTGCTGCGCTGCGAGTCCGGAACTTGACACTCCCTCGTCTGAAAGGGGCCTTAGAGTGTTCCTTCTTGCTGTGTAATGCATTGCTGTGTATACATTTTTTGTATACGTTAAACGAACAGGAAAAATGTGATGTGAACAAACTCTAATACAAAAAACATGTAAGTTAAACGGATGCCTCAGACTGATACCACACATCCATTCCCGTTCCATTGAAAAAAAAAAGTAAATGGTTTTTCCTTACCATTAAAAAAAAAGTATACTTTTTTTTATGGATTGTGTAGGATACAAGAACGTAGTGTGCTGCATTTTTGTATCCTTTTTTCCCCCCCTAGCGTGTATATCAAACTGAGGTATAAAACATGATGTGAACCCACTCTAACCAATTTTATTGAGCAGGATGACTTGACCATGCATACTGTTACAGTACATAAGACTTAGCATACATAAACATTGAGGATTTCCTGCAGTGGAATTGCGTGCAGAAAATCTGCAGAGTTTTACAGTCTCAGCAATGTTTATGACATTTTAAGGCCATCTACACACAGGAGCAGGTCAACGTGGAATCTGGTTGCTATGGGCAACTAAGCCAGTCCTACTTTACACCAGTTTGATAAATGACCCCAGGGCTTGAGGGTCCACTGCATGTGCCAGGAGTTGAAAAAAGGAAGTGTATACATATATTTTTTTTATTATGTATAGTCGCCAAACAACCATATTTTACAGACTGTCATGAGTTTACAGGTGATTAGTATCCACAAGATCCCACAGTATAAAAAAATCAGAAAACCCCTTTGAAGATGATAGCTAGTGGTTAGATACATAAGAGATATGAAATAGATATAAGATAGATAATAGATAAATATTAAATCGATAAATAGACAGATGAGAAAGATAGATATGTGATAGATAGATAGAAAGATTGATAGATATGGGATGATAGAGATAGATACGATAGATAGATAGATAGATAGATAGATAGATAAAAGAAAGATATGAGATAGATAGATAAGATAAATAGAAATTATATAGAATTTGGATAATTCGATAGATGATAGTTAGGAAATAGATAGAACCACTATGACAGAAGAACATTCCCCTCATGTAATTGATATGGTGAGGTATGGCAGGACACACACTAGCTAGTACACTGCAGCTTGTGACCTCCCAATGGCTGACAGAACCGGCCGCTACGTGCACTAGGCTGAGCCGTGACGTCACCACGCCACTGACGCAGCTCCAGCCCTGGCCGTGTGTAGCGTGGGTTCCCGCAGCCATTGCAGCTCAGAGAGGTCCTTGCTTGAGTGTCACGGCGCAGGCTCGCTGTAGCGCAGCCGCTCTGAGGTGAGTGCCCTACCGCGCAATCTCCAGCTATCTCAGCCCTGCTGGCGCAGCCGCAACACGGAGCTCGGGCTCCGGGGCTCAGCCAGCAGCTCCGCCCCGCACAGCGCTTGCCGGGATAACTGCGGGAAGTAGGGTGCCGGGAAACGGCTAGAGCGCCAGGAAAAGGCGGGGAGGAGGCCGCAGGCCTAGCTAGGCCCGTGTGAACGTTCTCTTTATTGGGGTGGCTGCGGGAAGCGGCCTGGCCTCTTGCAGGGTCTTGTGGTACCTTCTGGCCGCAGACAAGGCCTGACCCGTGCACGTATATGACGGTGCAGTCCCTGGGGTCTGGATGCTGCATCATGTGCGGAACCGGCTGTGTGAATGGGGGCATAGGCAGGGCGCCTGCAGCACAGCCCATTGTATTAACCCTTTACCCTGCCGTCCTCCCTATGGAGCTAGTGGTTGTATGTGATCACAGTATACAGTGGTCTATGTAGATATGTGTGTCCATAGGGCTTCAGATGCTTGGACCTATAGCTGCCATAGTTGAAGAGTATGGAGACCCAATGGTTGGTTGATATGGGTAATCATTTTGTCTCTGGCGCTAATAGTGATGGGTTCTGCCCCTCCATTTACAGCACATAAATATGTGTAGTAATAGAGGTAATATATTACACTTCGTATGACTGTCCAAGGGGAAGATCCCAGTGCCTGCTTTAATACACTGCTGCCACTCATTCACCAGCCTTGCATCCATTTAAAGGGGTTTTATACTGATGACCCATTTTCAGTATCTGGTGGGGGGCAGACTCCTAGGGTCCCTGCATAAAGGGAATATGTCATCAATGTTTTCGTCTGCCAGATGGCAAAACACATCCCATTGACTCCTATGGGAGAGTTTTCTGGGCATGCTCTGTGACCTGTGCAGAGGTCATTGTACAAGGAAAGAATAAATAAAAAAATTTGACAATCATCTATTGTGAATAGAGGATACTGTCTTATCTGTACACAGAGGTGGTCTGTCATTCCAAGCCTGCATGTAATGATAAGCAGATAACTATAGTAAAGTGATTTATACAGACCAAGAACTGGTGCCTTTTATTAGACTTAGTGGCCAGTGGGAAAACTGCAGGATTTGATAGGGTTTGTTTAAATACAGATATCAACAAAGAAAATCACAATTCTTTAAGGGCTCGTGAGCACAGCCGTACTGTGCATCGGGCACTGCAATTTGCGGTCTCCCAATGTACAGGCAACATCTGTGCAGATTCCTCAGACGGATCCAGACCCATTCAAGTGATCCGTCCGCACTGCAAAAAAATGGAACACATTCTATCACTTTTGCGGTGTGGAGGCATGGCCAGAAACCCCATGGAAGCACTCTGTAGTGGTTCCGTGCCTCCGTTCCGCACCTTCCGGATTGCGGACCCATTCACTTCGTCAGTATCTGTGATGCGGTGAGCACAAGGCCGGTGCCCGCATATTGTGGGCTCGCTATTTGCAGGGCCACGGCCGTGTGCATGAGCCCTAAAAATGTACTTAACGTAAAAACGGGAGTTAATAGGTCAGGGATCAGCAACCTTCACCACTCCAGCTGTTGTAAAACTACAACTCCCAGCATACATGCCTTCACTGCTGTTCTAGGAACTCTCATAAAGGTGTATGGAGCATGCTGGGAGTTGTATTTTCACAACAGCTGGAGGTTGCTGATCCCTGCAATAGGTCGTTTTCTGATGACACATTTTCCCTAAGGAGGCCTAGCTTCTCCAGTGAGCGCTCCGGCCTCCTCGCAGTTTAACCAGCGCAGCACCGTCCATTAGATAGTGATGGTATCACAGCTAAACCCTACTACTCACTTGAGCTGCACCTAGGCCATGACCGATGAATGTGACATCACTGGCCTAGGGTAAGCTCCAAGGAGGCTGCAGTACTCGTCGGATCTGCTGCCTCTTCAAGCAACTGATGGGGGGGGGGGGGGGGTGCTGGCAGTAGGACCCCCACAGCTTAGATACTTTTGACTGGAGTTGAGAAAAGCGAACTTCAGATGCTTAATCCAAAGTTGCTTCGTTCAAAACTTTGGAATAACACTGTACGGAGATCCGTCTCCGTACAGTATTAGAATGTATGGGCTCCGATGAGCCGAAGTTAGTTATTCACGAAGTTGAGCGTGACTTTGTTGAATTACTTATTGGCACAAAAGCCAACACCAGTGCTGGATATACCGCCACAAAAATGTCAGTGTCTCAATAACTTGTCATGTGGCCTTGAGCATCAATTACAGCTTGACAACAACATCTCAGGCTTTTCACAAGTTGTCTTATTGTCTGCTCAGGCATGGCATCCCATTCTTCTTGAAGGGCGGCCCTCAGGTCATTGAGGTTGTGGGGTACGAGCCTCTACACAGCGACTCAGCTGATCCCATAGGTTTTCAATGGGATTCAGGTCTGGAGAAAGTGCAGGCCACTCCATTTGAGGTACCCCAGTCTCCAGCAGGGCTGTGGAGTCGGTAAACCAAAGCCCCGACTCCTCAATTTCCCCTCACCCCGACTCCTATTCCCTCATACATGGAGCATGTTTAAGTGATAACTTTAAACAAATTTGCATAAAATCAATAGTACAGATAAGTCATGACAAAAACAGTTTGTAATCTATCAGGCTTCTCTGGGTACAGCTCACTAAGGGCCTGATCAGAGGCGTAGCTAGAGGTTCAGCACATGGGGGGCGAAACATACTTGAGCGGGCCCCCCACTTATTGGCTTCCCAAACGCACGTTTCCAACTTCACAGGCACATACTACTAGTTGTGGTTATAATACTGTATTAGCAAGATGACTGTATAAACTGCTAGATCATCTATGCTGTTAAGTACAGTACAATAGACTTTCTACATACCCTACTCTAAATACTCTACCACATAATGCAGTAAAATATAGGATTAATAGGAGTAAAAAAGGGGACTCCTATGTTAAAGGAAATCTGTCCCCAGCTTTTACATCACTAAACTAACAGTTCCTTGCCCCCATCAGACCTCAGATCGGCTTAATGTGCCCCCATCAGACCTCAGATCAGCATATTGTGCCCCCATCAGACCTCAGATCAGCGTATTGTGCCCCCATCAGACCTCAGATCGGCAGAATGTGCCCCCATCAGACCTCAGATCGGCAGAATGTGCCCCCATCAGACCTCAGATCGGCGGAATGTGCCCCCATCAGACCTCAGATCGGCGGAATGTGCCCCCATCAGACCTCAGATCGGCGGAATGTGCCCCCATCAGACCTCAATCAGCAGAATGTACTCCCATCAGACCTCAGATCGGCGGAATGTTCCCCCATCAGACCTCAGATCGGCGGAATGTGCCCCCATCAGACCTCAGGTCGGCGGAATGTGCCCCCATCAGACCTCAGGTCGGCGGAATGTGCCCCCATCAGACCTCAGGTCGGCGGAATGTGCCCCCATCAGACTCCATAATGGAAGCTCTCACTTGTATTCGCCTGATTGTACTAAGGCCATCCCTGCTGGGCCTCCCCAGAGGTATTGGGCCCGGAGCATCGCCTCCCCACCCCCCACCCCCAGTCGCTACGCCTCTGGGCCTGATGTATGAAAACTGTCTAGGTCTAAGACTTTTTTGTTGCCCATAGCAACCAATCAGAGCTCCCCTTTCATTTCTCCAGAGCACTATATGACATGAAAGGGGAGCTCTGATTGGTTGCTATGGACTACAAAGAAGTTTTTACACCTAGACAGTTTTCATACATAAGGCTCTAGGTGTTTTACATCAGCAGATAGAAGCCATGAGAGCAGCTAACCTCTCCAAACATGAGCTCAGAGGAAACATAAAGCAGAGAGAACATGCACTGGACATAAAGGGCAGCATACAGTCATCTCAACTAAAAGCCTAAATCCTTAGATCAGGAATAGAACAGACATTTATAGGACATTTCATCATTTTCACAAATTCTTATAAAAATATATTCAGCACTTATTGCACTGAACTAAATGTACTAATTCATTATATATTTTAGGAGTCGGAGTCGGTCCATTTTATACCAACTCCACCAAAATGGTGATCGACTCCACAACTCCGACTCCACAGCCCTGGTCTCCAGCAGCCGTTCCCTAATGATATGACCTCGATGAGCTGGCACATTGTCTTACATGAAGATGACATTAGGCCTGTGTTGTTCATGCAGATGCACAATGACTGGATTCAGGATGTTATTCAAGTAGTATGGGCTTGGCACTGTACCATTTACAAAGTGTAGGGCAGCTTTATATTGATTAGACATACCTGCCCACACTGTAACACCACCAATACCACCAAAGCCTCGTCTGGTGACAACAGTGGCTGATGCATAGCGCTCTCCTTGATGTTGGCGGCCATCATTTCTGCTTAGCATTGATCGACTTTCATCAGTGAGCAGCACTGAGGCCCACTAGTCCCTTATCCATCGTAGATCCTCCCTGACCCATGCAAGACAATGACGCCTGTGACTGGTGGTGTGGTCAGGTACCCTTGCAGGTAGTCTAGCACACAGACCACACTGATGTAACCAGTTTCGAATGATCTGATGTGACGCTTGGCTGCCTCTCACCTCCCTTAAATGTGCATGAATTTGTGTGGCATTCATCATCCAGTTCTGCAGACCACAATGAAGTGGTCATCAGTGTGGGATGTAGCCAAAGAACGTCCACTTCTCTGCCATTCTGTGGCTCTTCCAGTCTCTCTGTATCTCTGATACAACCGGCTGATGACACCCTGTGACACTCTAAGCTCAGTGGCCACTTATATCTGAGAACATCCTGCTTGAAGCCTCGCAATGGCGAATTACTGTTGATCAATTATTAGGTGTCGTCTTGGTCTCATGATGACAAAATGTGACCAGCATAGTAACATAGTTTATAAGGCTGAAAAAAAGACATCTGTCCATCCAGTTCGGCCTGTTATCCTATAAGTTGATCCAGAGGAAGGCAAAAAAAACCCTGTGAGGTAGAAGCCAATTTTCATCACTTTAGGGAAAAAAATTCCTTCCCGACTCCAATCAGGCAATCAGAATTACTCAACGACCCATCTCTAGTAACTATAACCTGTAATATTATTACCCTCCAGAAATGAATCCAGGCTCCTCTTGAACTCTTTTAGTGAACTTACCATCACCACCTCCTCAGGCGGAGAGTTCCATAGTCTCACTGCTCTTACCGTAAAGAATCCTCTTCTATGTTTGTGTACAAACCTTCTTTCCTCCAGACGCAGAGGATGTCCCCTTATCACAGTCACAGTCCTGGGGATAAATAGATGATGGGAGAGAGCTCTGTACTGACCCCTGATATACAGTGCCTTGCGAAAGTATTCAGCCCCCTGGAACTTTTCAACCTTTTGCCACATTTCAGGCTTCAAACAAAAAGATATAACATTTTACATTTTTGGTGAAGAATCAACAACAAGTGGGTCACAATTGTGAAGTGGAACGAAATTTATTGGATCATTTAAACTTTTTTTGTAATAATAAAACTGAAAAGTGGGGCGTGCAAAATTATTCGGCCCCCTTGCATTAATACTTTGTTGCTCCACCTTTTGCTGCGATTACAGCTGCAAGTCGCTTGGGGTATGTCTCTATCAGTTTTGCACATCTAGAGACTGAAATTCTTGCCCATTCTTCCTTGCAAAACAGCTCAAGCTCTTTGAGGTTGGATGGAGAGCGTTCGTGAACAGCAGTTTTCAGCTCTTTCCACATATTCTCAATTGGATTCAGGTCTGGACTTTGACTTGGCCATTCTAAGACCTGGATACATTTATTTTTGAACCGTTCCATTGTAGATTTTGCTTTATGTTTGGGATCATTGTCTTGTTGGAAGATAAATCTCCGTCCTAGTCTCAGGTCTTTTGTAGACTCCAACAGGTTTTCATCCAGAATGGTCCTGTATTTGGCTTCATCCATCTTCCCATCAATTTTCACCATCTTCCCTGTCCCTGCTGATGAAAAGCAGGCCCAAACCATGATGCTGCCACCACCATGTTTGACAGTGGGGATGGTGTGTTCAGGGTGATGAGCTGTGTTGCTTTTACGCCAAACATATCGTTTTGCAAAAAGTTGGATTTTGGTTTCATCTGACCAGAGCACCTTCTTCCACATGTTTGGTGTGTCTCCAAGGTGGCTTGTGGCAAACTGTAAGCAAGACTTTTTATGGATATCTTTGAGAAATGGCTTTCTTCTTGCCACTCTTCCATAAAGGCCAGATTTGTGAAGTGTTGGACTGATTGTTGTCCTATGGACAGACTCTCCCACCTCAGCTGTAGATCTCTGCAGTTCATCCAGAGTGATCATGGGCCTCTTGGCTGCATCTCTGATCAGTCTTCTCCTTGTTTGAGATGAAAGTTTAGAGGGACGGCCGGGTCTTGGTAGATTTGCAGTGGTCTGATACTCCTTCCATTTCAATATGATCGCTTGCACAGTGCTCCTTGGGATGTTTAAAGCTTGGGAAATCTTTTGGTATCCAAATCCAGCTTTAAACTTCTCCACAACAGTATCACGGACCTGCCTGGTGTGTTCCTTGGTCTTCATGATGCAGAACCCTGAGACTATCACAGAGCAGGTACATTTATACGGAGACTTGATTACACACAGGTGGATTCTATTTCTCTTCATCAGTCATTTAGGACAACATTGGATCATTCAGAGATCCTCAATGAACTTCTGGAGTGAGTTTTCTGAACTGCAAGTAAATGGGCCGAATAATTTTGCACGCCCCACTTTTCAGTTTTATTATTACAAAAAAAGTTTAAATTTCTTTCCACTTCACAATTGTGACCCACTTGTTGATTCTTCACCAAATATTTAAAATGTTATATCTTTTTGTTTGAAGCCTGAAATGTGACAAAAGGTTGAAAAGTTCCAGGGGGCCAAATACTTTCACAAGGCACTGTATTTATACATAGTTATTAGATCACCCCTCAGTCGTCTTTTTTCTAAAGTGAATAACCCTAATTTTGATAATCTTTCTGGGTACTGAAGTCCATCCATTCCAGTTATTACTTTAGTTGCCCTCCTCTGAACCCTCTCCAGCTCTGCTATGTCTGCCTTGTTCACAGGAGCCCAGAACTGTACACAGTACTCCATGTGTGGTCTGACTAGTGATGTGTAAAGTGGCAGGACTATGTTCTCATCACGGGCATCTATGCCTCTTTTGATGCAACCCATTATCTTATTGGCCTTGGCAGCAGCTGTCTGACACTGGTTTCTACAGCTTAGTTTGCTGTTCACTAAAATTCCTAGGTCCTTTTCCATGTCAGTTACCCAATGTTTTACCATTTAGTATGTACTGGTGACTTGCATTATTCCTTCCCATATGCATAACCTTACATTTGTCAGTGTTAAACCTCATCTGCCACTTCTCTGCCCAAGCCTCCAGTCTATCCAGATCCATCTGTAGCAGTGCACTGTCCTCTTCTGTGTTAGTTACTTTACACAGTTTAGTGTCATCTGCAAAAATTGATATTTTACTGTGCAAGCGTTCTACAAGATCATTAATAAATATATTGAAGAGAATAGGGCCCAATACTGACCCCTGTGGTACCCCACTAGTTACAGTGACCCAATCTGAGTATGTACCATTAATAACCACCCTCTGTTTTCTATCACTGAGCCAGTTACTTACCCACATACAGACATTTTCTCCCAGGCCAAGCATTCTCATTTTATATACTAACCTTTTATGTGGTACAGTGTCAAATGCTTTGGAGAAGTCCAGATATACGACATCCATTGATTCACTGCAGTCAAGTCTAGAACTTACCTCCTCATAGAAACTGATTAAATTGGTTTGACATGATGAGGAGGACTCTTTAAATACCAATTCCAACTGAACCAGGAAATGTATTGGGCGATTCATGGATCAAACACCTGTTGCCGTTAAGCTCTTTTTTAGAGAACTGCAAGTTGTGCAAAAAGTACTGAAACATTGAACAGTTGGACATGTGCATTCAAAAGTTTAGAGAAGGTCACATTAAGTTCACTTGTAAAGGTTAGTGTGCATTTTAGGTTCTTTCTGAAATTTTACCCACAAGCCAAATATCCCTAACTTTTTGTGAAGTGTGTATATTTTTTCCTAAGAGAGTTTTCTAGGCATGCTGTGTGACCTGTGCAGTGGTCAGGAAGAAGCTATGATATCGCCTATTATCAATGGTGAATCCTGTGTTATCTATAGATAATGTCTTTGCAGTCCAGTCTGTGATAAAGAAGTGGCGCTTATTAGGCTTAGTGGCTGGTGCCAAAAATGTCCTGCAAGATTTAAGGATGTCTTATTTTTTTTTTTTTTTGGCCTGTAGCTCGTGACATGGAAAATTAAAGATTGCATAAAAATGTGATAGGTCATTTGCTGTTAACACATTACCTTTAATATGAATTCAAGTAACCCGTCAGTGTGTCTCCTTGAGGGTGAGAGGTACCCACACAGACATATGGGTGCGTGGCCTAGACTTAGCTCAGTCCCATTCAAGTAAATGGGGCTGAACTGCAATATCAAGCACAGCCGATATCAAATGGATGGTGCTGTGCTTGGTGACCTCCGAGGAGTCGGTCCCCGCCGATCTTATATGGACGACCTATTGTGAAAATAGGCCATCAATATTAAAGTCCTGGAGAACCCCTTTAAGGACAAACACAGATTTGCTTTTTGAATCCACTCCTGGTTTTGGCTACAAAAAACCTGAACATGTGGCCTTACGCAGGCAAATTACCAGGAACTAGCGTTTATACAAACTTGTCCTCAATAATTGGTCCATATAAGGGTCCGTTTAGGCCTTATGCACACAACCGTATCTGTTTCGCAAATAGCACATCCGTAAACCACAGAAACTGGCCATGTAGATTTTGCATTTTCCCTTGCCGCAGGTCCTGCACAATATTTCAATTGTCTTTTCTTGTCCACAAAATAGACAGCAATAGAACAGAACATGCTTTCTAGCCAGAGACACATTAGTAAATCTGGGCCATATTCTTTTCTTTCTAGAAATCACTAAAGATGCATAACGTAACCTATGTGCTCTTTAGTCCCATTCGAGTCAATGGATCTGGGCTGCAATACCAAGCACAGCCACTATACTGCGCTGTGCTTAGCATGCTGATCGGTGGAAGTGTCGGGAGGTGGACCCCTATCCATCAGATATTACCTGTCCTGTTTTAGGGTGCACCAGGGATCGGTTCTATTGCAGAGT